>JAULAV010005451.1:0-118695 GCA_030789695.1 Scilla litardierei
CTTCAATCATCAATCAACGATCATCCAATTCATATCATTTGCCTTCAATGACGTTTGAGAGTCATCCATTGCTAGTTGATCTTCATAATAAGCTTAGGCAATGGACTAACTGCAAAATAGGGGATTAGTCACAAGTATTTATGTTTGCTCATCATTAACACCAAGTAGGGAGAAGTCCAATACTCAACAATACGCAATCAATGATTATTAGTATCTTTTCTATAACTCAACGTTTCATCTGGCTAGGGCATAAGAACGTCGAAAAGTGTGGCGATAAAGCCCATAAAAACGTGCCAAATAGTAACCACGTATAATAATGATTTCATGAAGAAACTACGCACAAGTGCCCTCTCGGGTCACGATACATCCTCTCGGATTGCATCACGAATAAGTCTTACTTAGATCATATTCAATTCAAGCATCCCCACGTCTCCGTATAACATACCCAAACAAGATATATATAGAAATCGACAAAATACGTTATTATAACATGAATTTAGGGCGAAAAGATATTGAAACCAAAGAATACGACACACTAACTACATCACAACCAACACATATGAAGATTAACCACGCATGTAGATGGAATATTCAGTATTCATAGACAAATACATCACCAAACGCTTAAAATACGTGAATAATACTTCAAATATAAGCCAAATACGCAAAACACAAGACTAAAGTTAGGGGATTTATCACCAAGTCTCTCCAAATAGCCCCAAATCTCCTTTAGATGATAGATTTAGCCTTTGTCTCCAGGGCCTCCAAATTTCATGGCGAAATACGGCTCCTAGAGCCCGCAATACGCCCGAATATGCTCAAAACTGGTGTAAATACCCTCTGGAATACGTGGGTATTTATAGGGAAATTAGGTCGGTATCGGATGCTACAATTTCGCTCAAATTCATCTCAAAACCTGCTCGGATCTGCTACCGACGATCAGATCAAATCTCGACCGTCAGATCGAGATGGGATTGAATGAGGAGGCGCAACGTGGCTTCGTGGATCGGATCCTTGCTCGCTTGCGCCTGCATCCGCTCTGCTCTTCGAACCCAGCTCGGGTTGAATCTTGGTCGTAGGATCTCGAGGCAACGGCGACGATGAGGCCACGTCGTCGCTTCTTTTGGGCGAGTTCGATTCGGATGCGGGATGCGTCATGGCCGTTGGATGGTGAATGGACGCTTCGGATGGAGCCACTTCGCTCCGCTGCCGATCGCTACTGTGCATGTACTTCGATCGTTCGATGCCGTTGGATCTTCGATCGTGCAGTCGTGGATTGGCCACGTCGCCCTACAGCATATGTAAATCACTCTTCGTTTTCGAATTTGAGCGGAGACGACCCGCACTGTTGGATCAACATCGAACGACCAAAATGTTGCCGCGTCGCCGCTAGCTGATTATCGTTGGATAAGGCGGGAGATCACCACGATCTCACCACATGGCCCTGAGAGATCCCGCTCCGCTCCGTATCATCAGGCGAACTTCGTTCGTTGGATCTGGATCGAACGGCTAGCAAGAAGCCACGTCGCCCGTAGGTGCTATGTTCCGCTCGATGTAGGATTGAGATCGGGCGGCCCAGAATACGCCACTTGGCCCTCTTGTTTGACTGATACGAGTACTAGCCGCCGTATTCTCGTATTTCGACCGTATTTCTAGCGTATTTCTTTATTTAAAGGTATTCTGCAGTCAAAAATTCATAGTAATTAGCACAGATCTCAGAAAAATACAAATAAATAGTCGTTGGAATCGTGAGATCAAGATCTAGCCATGAAAAATACTAGAAGGGTAGAAATACTCAGTAAATTGCTGTTTTGTGCTTTAATCAAGTGATTTCTCTAATAAATGATGATATTTAAAATACGATTGTACTAGAGATCAAATACGTATCATATATGCACAAAATGGGGCTAAATGAGGGGTTAAATATGAAATATTTACCCCAAATCAGATACCATTGGAGTGAATTGTAGCCGACATTTGTGAGAACCAACTCTGAGAGATTGTGTTGTGAGTTCTCTGAAGAGATCTTGTGCTTCTTCTTTGTAATAAAGCTCACTGGTGTTCCCCCTTGGCCGGTCCACGGTTTAAAAGCAATTCTCTTTGTGCTCTGTTTGTTTATCTGCCATCTTTGTTCCCGGGTTCATCGGCGATACTTGCCTCGTCTCAAATGTTGTGAGAACTACTCCCAAGCGCAGGAGATCGTGCAAGTAATATCCTGGTGAGTCCAGGTATCGAATCCGCGGGACAACTGACCTGCAAAACTACGAACGTCAATCTGAAAAGAGTAATAATACGATGTTAGCCAACCACCTGTCAAACACGAAGATATAGGATCAATGAGTATGGAATAAGAAATGAAAATCCTACGATATTTACGGTGACTTGGAGAGAGATACAAGTATGGGGAGTATGTGTTGGGTTTGATTTCGTTAGGGTGTGTGCAACCAATGAATATCAATACCTTTTCTATAACTCAACGTCTCGTCCGGTCAGGGCACGAGAACGTCGGAAAGTATGGCGATCAAGCATATGAAAACTTGCCAAAGAATTATACAATTAAGATAGGGCGAAAAGATATAGAAACCAATAATTACGACACCCTAACTACGTCAACTCCAACACGTATGAAGTGAATGTGCTACGGTTGTGATTTCATTAGGAGTTAATATTCGCTGAAATATCATGTCTTTCATATAACTCAACGCTTCGTCCGGTCAGGGCACGAAGACGTCGGAAGATGAAACGATGAAAACTAGTCAAAGTGGCCGTATACGCATCACTAGCAACATTGATTTCATTAAACGATAAAAGCAATAATAAGTTCAGATTAGTGAACATAAATTGGCTAGCCTTGTCAGGGCCTAGCCATACGGGAAGTAAATAATAGCGACAATAAGCAAATACCCAACAAATACGTTGTAGAAATCAATGTTACGAGTGATTTTGACATGAAAATAGGGCTAAAGACATGAAATTCATCAAATAAATACTCCTAATTACATCACAACCATAGCACAAGGAGATTAGCCACGCATGGTGCGAAGAAAATCAGATTTCATAGCCAAATACATCGTTATAATAGCCAAAATACGATAAAATACACCAAATACGGGGTATAAGTTCAAGAATTTATCACCAAATCTCCACTTTAAAGCCCAAAACTCCTTTAGAATAGGAAGAATAGCCTCTGGAATTTTTGAGAATTTTCCCCTGGAGAAATACGCACAGTAGCCGCTCCAAAAGCCCCAAAATACGCCAGAATACCCCCCAAAACCCTAGAAATACGCTTATATAATAGCATTGCGGGTTTGGGGGCTTAACGGGTCGAAACCCGCACCCATTTTCTTTTAAATCCGATCCAATAGCCGCCTTCAATATCAGCCGCTCATCGAAAGCGGGATTGAACGTCGTGCCGCCACGTGGTCAAGCGGATCCCCCAATCCGCTTCGTATCAAGTCGAACCCAGCTCGGACGCTACAGACCGTCGGATCCGCATCGGATGGCTCTTAGATAGCCACGCTGCCGATTTGCTGAGTTCGCTGCGGGTTGATTTGAGCCGCTAGATCATCATCGTGCGCACGAAACGGCGCCACGTCGGACGAAGATTCCGCCCGCTTCACTGAATCCGAATCCAAACTGGAGTCGATCTCGACCATTCGTTCGAGCGCCCGCGCGATGGGATCGCGACACGTCGCCCTTCTATCGTGCTTCAGCCCGCTGTTTTTGCGTCGTTATTGGCCGTCCGATGAAGCGGGGGTGATTTCGATTGCTGTCGCGTGTCCCTACGCTTTCGCCCGCTCTTCGCCGAATTTGATCGCGTGCGGACCGGTGGATCAGAATCTAGCGGCTCACAAATCTCCACGTCGCCGCGTCTGATCTGCGCTTCGAGTTTAAGATGCAGGGTAATTTTGCACCGTCCGATCGGCATCCGACGTGCAGACGATGGCCACGTGGCCCGCTTATTTCCTTTGGTCGCTGCGCTTTGCATTCGAGCGGGGCGGATTGCTAGCCGCTTGATCGAAATCAAACGGTGTTAGGATATCCACGACACCCACTCGCGATAACCGTAGGATCTGAGCGGGAGACGCTCAGATTATGCCGCGTGGCCGCCAAAAATCGTGCAGCCGTATTTCTCTGCGTATTTTAAGCATATTTCCTCGTTTAATTGGTATTCTGCATTCAAAAATCCACAGTAATTAGTACATATCTCAGAAAAATACAAATAAATAGTCGTTAGAATCGTGAGATCGAGACGATGCTAGGAAAAATATAAAAATGCAGAAATATTCAATGAAATTCGTGTTTTGTGCACAAATAAGGTGATTTCTCTTATAAATGATGATATTAAAAATATGAATGTATTAGAGAACATTTAAGCATCATATGGGCACAAAGTAGGACTAATTAAGGGGTTAAATACGCAATATTCACTCCGAATCAATACTGTGTATTCTACTGTGTTAGGTGTGCTATTTGGTTGTAGCGCACAACAAATTGGTATCAGAGCTTTCGGTTCCGGAGATCAATGAAGGAGTGAAGATGAGTAGCAGTGGCAATGATGATTCCTCAAAAATGTCGACATCTGGGTATTCTTCATCCTCTCGGACTATCGTGTCTAACACGAAGTTCGAAATTAAGAAGTTTGATGGAAAGATCAATTCAGTATGTGGAGATGCGTAAGTCATAGATATTTTCAACCAGCTTGGTTAAGATATCGCATTAGACGAGAAGCCAACTGACATGTCTGATCAGGAGTGGAGGACTTTGAATCAGAGTGCATGTGGTACCATCTGCATGTATTTGTCGAAGAAGAAGAAATGCCCATATATGGAGAAGACAAGTGCAAGCAAGTTCTAGAAGGAGCTCGGTGATAAGTACATGAAGAAGAACATCCAGAACCGGCTACACTTGAAGAAGAAGCTTTTCGGGTTGAAGCTAGCCGAGGGAGTATCTATCGAGGAACACCTCGACTACTACAACAAACTTCTCACTAATCTAAGGAACGTAGATGTGAAGGTTGATGATGAAGACAAATCAATGATTCTCCTCAACTCCCTACCCATCGAGTATGAGTACTTTGTGTCGGTTCTTACCTATGGTAAGAAATCGATCACATTTGAAGAGGTGTCCAATGCTCTAACGAGCAATGAGTTCAGGAAGAACGATGGGGACACCTGCAGCCGAGCTTCGAGTGATGCTCTTACGGTCATAAGGGGTCGTAGTGGTAAGAAATGTGTAGATAGAATGAAGTATTTCAGATCCATGTCCAGAGACAAGACGAAGGGCCCTCAGCGCAAGGTGGTAAAGGTCCAATGTGATTTCTGTCGAGAAAGAGGACATTGGGTTAGAGACTGCCCGAAGGCGAAGAAGAAACACGGCGAAACTGCCAACGTCGTGAAGGGTGTTGAGGTCGAGGAGTGCATATTGGTTGGTACTTTGGAGGGCGTGACGTCAGATGGTTGGGTACTCGACTCAGAGTGCTCGTTCCATATAACGCCACATCGAGAGTACTTTACGACCTTCAGGGAAGGTGGTAAGAGTACAGTCTTGCTGGGCAATAACCAAGCTTGCAGCACAGCAGGCATCGGGACGGTGTAGATGAGGATGAGTGACGGCGTTACACGAGAAATCGATGAGGTATGCTTTGTTCTTGACCTAAGGCGTAATCTCATTTTGCTTGGTTCACTCGAAGCCAAGGGCTGTTGAGTGACAATAGAGAATGGGGCTCTGAGGGTGACCAGAGGAGCAATGATCATGATGAAGAGAAAGCTAAAAGTTAACCTCTATTGCTTGGATGGTTTGGTCATATCTAGCACAGCAGCTCTGACTCGTGAGGCGGAGAGTTATAACTCATTGTTATGGCACATGCGCTTAGGTCATGTGGACGAGAAAGCGTTGCAGAAGCTTACCGTCGGAGATCGTCTAAAGTGAGCCAAGACCGGGAAGATCGAATTCTGTGAGCACTGTGTGTTTGGAAAACAGACACGTGCTTCATTTGGGACGTCCATCCACAGTACGAATGCAGCGCTTGACTATGTACACACCGACATATGGGGCCCGAGTAGATCGGCCTCATTGAGAGGGAAACACTACTTTGTGTCGTTCATCGACGACTTCTCACACATGGTATGTGTATTTCCGTTGAAGTCGAAGGACCAAGTTCTTAGCACTTTCATCGAATGGAAGAAGTTGGTCGAGACTCAGACTGGTCGGCAAGTCAGGCGTCTTCAAAATCACAATGGTGGTGAATATATGTCAGATCTCTTTGAGAAGTTTTGCAGATCGAAAGAGATTCAGAGACACTGCACCGTTGCTGGTACATTATGAAGGATTTCGAGGGACCCTTAGGGCATAAATCTATGCCCGTCCTACGTCGAACTTATGATAGAAGCAGCAAAAATAGACATCAGAATAAATCATTAAACTATTTTATGATCCATAAGGATATCATTAACCCTAACCAGGAAATCTACTATTTTGGGATGGGCCTGACCAACCCCAAAGATAGATCTAAACTACTGTAATAATATATGAAAGCACAGGAAAACCAGAAAACATACCCGAAACTTCGCTTCCACAGAACACGAAGCGTTGTTTTTAGCAACCTTCTTTATTCCCCCACAGCGAGCCGACTCCGCGCCTCCAAGACTGGACCTCCCAAGGCGAGCCAACACCGTGCCTCCGAGCCAATCACTTGCCAAAGAAAGTTTCACTTGAGTATGATCCACGTTAAAGACTATGGATCTAATCCAAACCTCCTTGTCTTGCTAAGACGTGAAAGGAGGAATGGAAGATTAAGGAAGATAGAATAATTTAAGTCTTGGCTTGAGCGTGCTCAAAATTTTTTGGAGCTACTTGAATCAGAGACTTGGGACATATTTTCCAAGGGGGGTCAGCCCCTATTTATATAAGAAGCCGGACTCCTTCTCATCTCACGAGCAATGTGTGACTAATTAAAATTGGGGGAGAAAATTAAGTTAGTTTGCCTTACACTAAGGTTAAACTGCAATTAATTTTCTCTCCTTCACCATTGAGCTTCGCAAGTGATACAACCTATCAAATCGAAGAGTTATGAATGATGAACACATAGAAACAAACGACAGTCTAATGCGACTTCGTTTGACCCCTCAAACAATAGCTCAAAGTCAGAAAAAAACCACAAACTGGCCGAAAACGCAGCGGTCATTTAGGATTTTCTGAAACCCTAGTCGTGGGCCCACCAATGGGGCCCACAGGTCAGCTGGGCGAGCCTACCCGTGCGAGCGGGTCTGACCCGCCAGCTGGGGCGGGCGGGCTCGTCCTGCGTGGGTAGGTCTGACCCGCCCGCTAGGGTGGGCGGGCTCGTCCCGTGCAGGCGGGTCTGACCCTCGCTGGGGCGGGTGAGCTCTGTTGGAAAATCTAGTCCTACCCCAAAGTGGTTTTGATGATGATCACACCAAATATTGTTAATATACTAATCATACTACTTAAGTGTGTAGGTTGTGCAAAAACTAATAGCAGCTCAAAGCATACTCTCAGAAGAAGAACTTCAACCACACTCATAGAAGATGAAGATGAATTTAGCTCGTAATTCAATGTCTACAATCTAAAGCTTTTGTTCAAGTACAAGAGGAGCTCAAAGATGAAGCTCAAAGAATGTGCTCAAGCTCAAGCTAAAGAGGAGCTCAAATTCAAAGTGAAGCCCATGCAACTATATCAACTTCAACTATGGCTTCAAAGTCTTCATAGTGTCTAGTGTGTGAGTTGTCTTTTATTTCTTAGGATTTTTTTGAAGCCAAGAAGAATATGGACACACACACAATGATTTTCTAAAATATTTTTTAAAACTTATTTTAAATTTATTTGAGAGCTTACTTTTCATAGGAGGTAAGTTCCAAACTGTAGTTAACTACATACACACAGTAGTCAACTACCCTGAAATCTGCCATATCCCTGAAAAGTCTCTGGGAGTCGACTACCTCCCTGAGAGTCGACTACCAGCTGTGTTCGAGCAGACTCCCTTGACTTCCTCTCCCATTTACTCCTAGCTAATTTTTTGGGCTGAAGTCAACTTTCATTTGAATTATTTCAAATTCTCTCTTAGCTCTATAATTAGAGAATCTTTGAGATCATTTTTCTAACAACAAATTCATTCTTGAGCAAAGATATAATTCTCTCAAAAGTTCTCAAAGTTCTCATCGCTCTCAAGTTCTTCGTAGCCAAACAGTTTTTCAAATCTCTGATCTTATTTCGTATTTTCTTTTCTAAATCTTTTAGGATCATTATTTTTTGGATATTGTAAATTGGTTTTCAAAATCCTCTCTACTTGTATTTTCATTTTCTTAAAGGATTTTTTAAATATCTAAAGTTCTTGATCACATTGAATCATTTCATATTCTTTGTGTGATCAACGAACAATTTAAATCCTTTAGCCACTTAGAGCACAATTGCAAATTCATCTTGGCTAGAGAATTATTGGTGTAAACCAATCTTCACTAAATTACTGTGGTGAATTGGATTTCGATTTTACGTGTAGTCCCTTGTAGATAAGGGTGTTGGAAATCCTAGCTAAGGCTAGGTGGTGTAAATCCTAGTTGAGACTAGGTGGTTGGAAATCCAAGCGAGTGAAACTAGGTAACTGTATTGCTAAGGCAATAGTGGATTAAATCTCGATTTGTGACGGTCGGGGACTGGACGTACCCAGGTTGTGGGGGAACCAGGATAAATCTCTTGTCTCTCTGTGTGATATTTTCTGTGATTGTCTCTCGTTATTTATTTTGTACTAACCTGTTCATTATTTATGTGTATGCCATTTGTAATCCTTTGTTAATAAAATTGTTATTGCAAAGTTTGTATTTTTATTCCGCTGTAAGATCTCTTCTATTATCACTATTCTTTTGATCTTTATATCCTCTCTTATATTTACTTGGAGATAATCGCGTTGATTAAGGACCAAATGTAGATCACTCTACTTGGTTCCTTAGGGAACATTGGAAGGGAAATTAGTTTTGTATTATTGATCGTTGTTGTCGAAAAAAGTTTTATACATACAACACTATTCAACCTCCTTCTAGTGTTGTTTGCCATCCACAGGATCCAACAAGCTCGACACGCCCGCACACGCGGGCGGGCTCAGTCCGACTCTTTGGGCGGGCTAGCCCAGCCTCGCTGGGTCAGGCTAGGCCAGAACTGGGCATGTTCTGGCCTTTTGAACTATATCTTGAGCATTTAAGCTCCGTTTGTGCCCATTTCAGATCCGTTTGAAAATAGTTTTCGAATGGGACGATCCCAAAAACCTATGTAACCTTTTCTATGCTTTTATTATTTAAAATATTCCCGTAAAAAATTTACGATTTATTTTAAACCCTTTTGCATTATATGCAATAATCCCACATAGCATTCTTCTAATGCTTATATCACAAACATTTTGCGACACTACTATTAATATCCATTTAATAAAGACTTAATGTCACAATCTCTTTGTGACTAAATTATTCCCGTACACTCGAGTGCACTCCTCCTACATTCTTCCTATTACTAAAACACAAACCATACTCGGTGTGAGACCCTACAGCCTGACCCTACTACAGGTTGGGGCTCGAAACCCCTAGACGACAGTGACCACGAGTAGCAGGTGTCGTCCTTGTTTCGGTATCATAATTACGTGATTGACCCATTGACAAAAGTGTCATCGGGATCACTCTGATTATGACCGTGATGAATACCGCAGTTTTAGTCCATTCGTCAAAACTATATCACTGCATATCCAAGGGTATGGTAAACTGTCAACCACATTAGCTAGCACGGGTCAGTATGCTCCAGTCTTTGGTATATACATATTGTACTTCCTACAACATACTCCAGCCGAGGTTTAGCACCAAGAACCGTATTGAGCATGTGACACTAACTTCCCATGAACGAAAGAGACGAATCCTTTCTTGACACTACTTTCCTCGTACGCTTCAAGTGTCCCCCAACCTAAGACCATTCAACGAGTGAAGACTCAAGACTAGATGATAAATCTAAGTGACACCGTTCACACACATGTTCGTACAATGACCTCAAGTTTTAAGAACCAACTTGCCTATCATCACTAGAGAGTTATCAATGGCAGTTTAGTAAAAATTAACCATTTAATAACTCTTTATTGGGTCGTTCAATGGACACATTCTCCAATGAGCACCGGTGTCTTGTCTCCGACGTCGCCAGGTCGAATGATTATGAGATCATCATCACCATTTAGGTTAAGACAAAGAAACAA
Organism: Scilla litardierei; assembly: GCA_030789695.1. Taxonomy (NCBI): domain Eukaryota; kingdom Viridiplantae; phylum Streptophyta; class Magnoliopsida; order Asparagales; family Asparagaceae; genus Scilla; species Scilla litardierei. Next base: position 10,241 of record JAULAV010005451.1, read on the forward strand.
TGGTCTGTCTGATGTGCCGATATCCTATTGTCGACACATCTATGACCATGAACGTTTTAAGACTTAAGTTCCTATCGGTCATTCACTTCCCATAATCGAGATCTCTATTTAGATACGTGTATGACCTTACTTTTAAGTCTACGGAAATTATCCAAATATTTAAAACCATTTTATTCATACTAGGATAATTCGTACCATTTAAAATCGAACAAGATGTTATCTCGATAAATTTCCTTGAGGGCACATATCTACCTACACGTTGCAACAGAATGGGGTAACAAAGAGGATGAATCAGACTTTGCTAGAGAAAGTTCGATGTATGTTGTCAAGTCCTGGTCTATCAAAAGAGCTTTGGGCAGAGACCCCTGGTGTATGCAACCTACTTGGTCAATCGACTACCATCTGCTGCATTGGAAGGAAGACCTCCATTGGAGGTATGGTCGAGAAACCCAGTTTCTGACTATGGATCATTTCGAGTTTGGGGCTGTCCGAGTTACTATGCCATGAAGGAAGACACACTCGATGCTCGAGCCAAGAAATCCATCTTTTTGGGCTTTAGCAAAGATGTCAAGGGATATCGACTGTAGTGCTCGACACAGAGGAAGGTGAACTTGAGCAGAGAAATACCGTTTGATGAGTCGGCATTACTGAAGAAGAAGCAAGAACCGAAGGTGGAGCTTGAACAGACACAATTGAAGCAGGTCTACGACAACGTGTCTGAGGTTCCACAATGGTCGATCGACGACTCAGATCGACCCACACTAGAAACTGCAGATGATGAGCTCCAGACAGACGCTGGTGTAATTGGGGGTTCAAGCTCAGTTAGTGGAGATAGCTTGTCTCCAAGGATCGTTCAGTCGAAGGATTCCATAGCAGCATCGAGACCGAAGCGTGATATACGACGACCTGCAATGTACTCGGAGTTCGTCTCATTCTTCTTTCTCGCAATATGTATTGATTTTCCCACCTCGTTTAGTGAGGTGGATCATTTCGAAGACCAGAATCGATGGACACGTGCAATGAACGAAGAGATGGAATCGTTGGTGAAGAACGACACATGGGATCTCGTAGAGCTTCCGAGGGACAAGAAAACAATTAGGTGTAAATGGGTCTACACCAAGAAAGAAGGGATAGAACCGTGAGATGTTTGTTACAAAGCTTGCCTCGTAGCGAAGGGCTTCGCACAGAGAGAAGGCATTGACTACAATGAGGTCTTCTCTACTGTGGTGAAGCATTGCTTGATTCGAATCATGTTGGCGTTAGTTGCTTAGTTCGACCTTGAACTGATGTAGCTGGATGTCAAGATGGCATTCTTGCACGAAGAGCTCGAAGAGGAGATCTATATGACTAAGCCCGATGGCTATGCGAGTGGTGATGGTCTTGTATGTAGGCTGAAGAAGTCACTCTATAGTTTGAAGCAATCACCACGGCAGTGGTATAAGCGTTTTGAACGCTTTATGATGGATGATCAAGGATATGTTTGCAGCCCCTATGATCATTGCATGTTCTATCGGAAGTTGGTTGACGGGTCCTTCATTTATCTTCTACTTTATACCGATGATATGCTCATAGCTTCATCAAATAAAGAGGAGATTCGGAGATTGAAGTATCAATTGAGTTCTGCATTTGAGATGAAGGATCTGGGCTAGGTGCAGAGGATTCTTGGGATGGAGATCACAAGAGATCGAAGTGGAGGTATTGTTCATCTTTCACAGAGTTACTATTTGAAGTCTGTGATACAGAGATTTGGCTGTGAGAAGATGAAATCTGTTGCTACTCCACTTGCACCTCACTTCAAGTTCAATGCCAAGCAGTGTTTGAAGAATGAAGAAGAGAAGAAGCTCATGACGAGCATGTCGTATGCCAATGCGGTAGGAGCCTTGATGTACGCGATAGTATGTACTCGACCGGATCTATAACATGCAGTCAGCATGGTAAGCAGATACATGCACAACCCGGGGAGAGAGCACTACTGGGCAGTGCAGTGGATCGTGTCTTACATCTATGGCACAGTCGACGTCGGACTGACATATAGCCAAAGTGTTCATGGTCTGCACACTGTCGGGTATGTCGATTCTGACTATGCAGGTGACTTGGATGGGAGACAATCCACGGCAGGCAATGTCTTCACCATATCTGGTGCACCAATATGTTGACGGAGTATCCTTCAGTCTATAATGTCCATGTCTACTACGGAGGCAGATTATATGTCATTGATTGAAGCGGTGACCAGGACGATATGGCTGATGGGCTTGATGGATGATCTGGGAGTCTACCAAAAGCGGTACGATGTCCATTGTGATAGCCAGAGTGCAGTGCACTTGGCTAAGAATCAGGTCTTCCATGCTCATACCAAGCATATCGATGTTCGATTCCACTTTGTCAGGGACTATGTGGGAGAAGACGATGACGATATTAACTTGTAGAAGATCGAAACAAATGACAACCCGGTGGACATGCTGACGAAGGTTGTATCGAGAGTCAAGTTCAAGTAATGTTTGGACTTGCTCAATGTGGTTTCTCAAAGAAGTTGACGCCGTCCCCAGGATGGGGCATTATGCTCGGTGGAGCCAATCGTAGCCCTTAGGGGCATTGTGATTCGATAGAGTCAAGCCCGTCCTAGGAGGAAGAGTCGTAGCTCGGCAGAGCATTTGGTCCTTTGGGACATTTTGCTCTTTGGAGCAAAATAGGGGAAAACACCATTCGATGCTCGACCAAGGTCAGTGAGGGTCGTCCGTTGGACGATGGCTCGAATCTCGCCAAGGTGGAGATTTAAGTAGAAGTTGGCTCGATTCGACGTAGGAGAAGCAGTCGTATTACAAAAGAGTTACCTTGTGCAGAGATAACTCGCATGTGCTCGGATTCGATATTTGACTCTGCACAAGTCAGATACGAGGATGCTAGGCAGTTGGCTTCTACAGCGCAGTTGGTTGTTCGGTCGTCAGTTTGAGTTTGAGGGTCACTCGTTCAGCATTGGGTCATTCGGTCGTAACGCGGTTATAGTTCGTGTTCAGTCGAACGGTCGTACGGTGACTCGATGGTGATGACTCGTACATGTGGCTCGGCACTTCGGTCGTTTTGGTACAGAAGAAGATTGCTCGATCGAAGAGAACCCATTGGGATGCTGCCCACTAGTGTGCAGTGCATTGTTGCGTACATCGGCGATTGAATTGGATGTCGTAATTTTCAGGATCCGTATCCTTCGGAGATCCTAGCCAATGATGACACCTATAGTAACCTAGGGTTATATATAGGGGGTTTAGGTTAGGGTTTCGTGTAGGATACCATTGGAGTGAATTGTCGCCGCCATTTGTGAGAGCCAACTTCGAGAGATTGTGTTATGAGTTCTCTGGAGAGATCTTGTGTGCTTCTTCTTCGTTAGATGGAGAGAAGGTTTGTATTGTTCTTTCCTTTCGTAATAAAGCTCAATGGTGTTCCCCCTTGGCCGGTCCACAACCTAAAAGCAATTCTCTTTGTGCTCTGTTTGTTTATCTGCCATCTTTGTTCTGGGGTTCTTCGGTGATACTTTGTATTCCGCTGTGTTAGGTGTGCTATTTGGTTGTAGCACACAACGGTACATACCAAATTACTCACCGTAGACATCCACCTAAAAAATTACTTAGCACACATAACAAATTGCTCCACGTGCACATCTCGCCCCAATAAATTACTCCCACTTACCAAATTACTCAGCACACACATTCCGTCCCATTTTACTCAACGTGAACATACATGAATTTAGGTAGAAATTTTTTCAACGCACACAGTCCTAGTTGCAACACACGAAAGAAAATAGCTAGGTTTTGAGTTTTTCCCAAGAATTTCAATAATTTCTTGAGATCTAACAAAGATCCAAAGATTTCTCGAGTGATCCAATGAAGTTGTACTGCAGATCGAAAGATTTAGGGCTTTTCATGCCCTTAAATTGTTCAAAGGAACACGATTCGGATAATCTTGTGGTTGGTAACTAAAGATATGAAATTTTTACGGAAGTAAACATTTTTGTAGAGAAAGAATTAGAGAGGAAATTTTTTGGGGAAAGTTTTTGGGAAATAATTACTCAATATTAATTTTTGGTACTTGAATGCATGTAAATTACTCATGTCTCAAGTAAATTATTCAATGCTGCCATGTCTCATGAAAATTATGCTGAGATTTAGGTGAAATTTTTTATTTTTATTTGTTATTTGAAGTAGATATATGAAATTGTGGGCTAGAAAAAAAATAATTTAGAAAATTTCGATGAAGATTATGGAAATATATAATTATTGCATAATTATGAAGGTGTTTATGCATATTTTTAATAATGCCTAGTAATTAGATTTTTGACAGATTTTTGTCACATTATCAGGGTCATCGGGGATCCATACCTCAGTTTGTTGTTAGCAAATAACATTTATCATGTTTGCCTACATGTTACATGTTGATGGTTAAGTTTCCAAAAAAAAATTAAAGTGTGCATCCCTGAAGTCCATGAAAATGAAGTCACACATGACAACTATGGTTACATGACAATATCTGTTCTACTTGGAAACTGTTAGTTGTATCTCGGGGTAAGAATATGGTAATCATATGTTAGAGCAGTTGTAGATTAGCTACATGATGAACTGTTTATTAAGCAGACATGATTTTTGTGATACATTGAATTTTTTGTGATACATTGAATTTTTTTACATGCAAACATGCAATTTTTAGAAGTTGGTATCCTAAATTTTTGGATATGCATGTTTGGCTCTTGTACATTTTTTCAAGTTGGTGTCGTGAATTTTTGGATATGCATGATTAGCTCATGTATATCCTTTATTTTTAGCAGTTGGTATTCTGAATTTTTGGATATGCATATTTGTCACATGTATATCTTGCATTTTGTTATGTTGGTATTATGAATTTTTTTCGTGTTGATATCCTATATGTTTTGACTTGTATTAGTATCCTGCAAGTTGGTTTAAAACAGTTTTGCAGGTATACATGCTCACTGAAACATGTATATTTTTTCCCAAATTATGTGATGCATGGATCTTTTTCCCCAGTTTATGTGATACATGGATCTTTTCTGGTCAAGTTTATTTTTTGTATAGGTTTATATGGTACAAGAATCCTAATCATTGAGTATAATATGGCGATGATGATTTTATTTGGTTACCAGTATTCTTCTACTTTGCAAGTTTTATGTGATGTCAAGGCAACTTCTTGTTGCTGAAAAATGTTGCAACCATTAACTAGAATTTAAATTTGGGGGTATTCAAAATTTCTGGTTATTTGGCAGCATCATACCACATCATTGTATTGATGTGGATGAGGAAACTAAGGACAAGTTTGAGCCTTCTTCTATACATATTTTATGATTTTCTGGCTTTATGAGCTTATGAACTTCAATACAACCTTATTGGATTTTTGATTTTCAGTGTTTGCCTTATAGGCATTTCCAGAGATCCATTATGTGCGCTTGAGAAAATTAGGTGGTATGTGCGTGTTGGGAAATTGCTAACTGAACTAACGTATATTCGCGTTGAGCAAATGTTATGTGATGTGCATCGTGAGTAATTTGGTACGTACGCTGACTATTTTTTGTGACGGGATGTGTGCTAAGTAATTTTTTGTGAATGTTGAAGATCTTGTGTCTACAATCTATTAGTCAATGTTTGCTTGATTTTGTTCTGGAGCTTGTTCTCTAGAGATATATGCATTATACATATTCTTAAGTGGAGTTACTTTGCAAACATACCATTTTTCTTGGTGCACATAGTCCATAAAAAATTACATAGTGCATATATTATACAATTTTGAAGAACTAAGTTAGTTGATTTTGAGCACAACAAACTCTTGATTTCGTAGGAAATTATAAATATGGGGTTATTTGATGGGGAGCGTTCATTTTGCAGATATGTATGTTTGGCTCATGTACATACCGCATTTTTACAAGTTGTTAATTACGTATTTTTGGCATAAGTTCGAAGGGATGACATTTTTGAAAGTTGTTAATCATGTATTTCCGTAAGCACGCGATTTGCACGGCCTACGCAGATGCACATGGCACGCGCACAACTGGGCACACGAACGCGTGCAGGGTGGGGGGCACGCAGATTGCGGGGGGATCCGAATCAGATTCAGATCCGATGTCCGAAAACAGACCCATTAAGAAATCTAAAGGGTATTTAAACCCTTGTTTCGGGTAGGGTTTTGTTGCTTGTTAAGCGAACTTCTTGTACAAGTTTGCAGCTGAAGAAATTATATGACTGGAGAAAAAGATAGAAAAGAAACCAGTAATCTTTTAATTTCTCTTGATGTGTTTAAATATACAAATCATCAAGGGTATAAAGTAATCTACAGGACGATATGAATCCTGGTTGTTTGGTAACTAAAAACGCGGATCTTTACTAGATGTGGTTCGTTGTATCGGGACACAATCAGCATTGAATGCTATTGATGTGATCTCGGTATTTGGGGTATTTAGTCTACTTTCCTTATATTCTTTACAACATGTGGTATGTTGTATCGGGACACGATCAGTGATGAATGCCTTTGATGTGATCCCAGGTTTGGAGGCATTTGGTCTACTTTCCTTATATTCTTTACAACATGTGGTTCGTTGTATCGGGACACAATCAGCAATGGATGCCTTTTATGTGATCCAGGGTTTGGGGAGATTTGGTCTACTTTCCTTATACGCCCCCGCAAACTGATCGGCAGAGATGACGAACAGTTTGGCCCGTAGAAGTTCAAAACGATCTACTTGGAGACTCTTGGTAAAGATGTATGTAGGGTTGTCTTCGGTGGAGATGTGTCACACTTGAATATTGCCCGATGTAGTTTGCTCTCTGATGAAGTTGTAGTCGACTGTGAAGTGTTTGGTTCTGGAGTGAAACACAGGATTGGAGGATAGGGAGACAGCCGATTTGTTATGACACCAGATAAGCGGCTTATCTTGGAGAGGAACATGTAGATCGGACAGTAGACATTGCAACCAGATAATCTCTTTAGTAGTAAGAGAAAGAGACCGATATTCAGACTCCATCGAGCAGTGGGCATTGGATGGTTGCTTCTTAGCGCTCCATGTGATTGGGTTCTTGCCAAGAAAGACACAGAACCCATTGATAGATCATCGATCAGTCGGGTCTCCAGCCCAATCAGCGTCGGAGAAGGCGACGAGTGAAAAAGGGTTCGGACGAAGAAGAATGCCATGAGTTGGTGCGCCTTAAAGATATCGAAGTATTCACGTTGCAGCCGTGAGATGGGAAGCACGTGGTGTATGGAGGAATTGACACACCTGATTAACAACGAACGATATGTCGGGTCGGGTCAATGTAAGATATTGTAGGGCGCCTACCAAGCTGTGATAGTAGGAGCCATCATCGAGAAGAGGATCTGTGTTGCTAAGAGGTCGTTTTGAAGCGACGGGAGTTTGGCTCGGCTTATAGTTGGAGAGGCCAGCCTTCTGAAGGAGTTCCTTTGTGTATTTGGATTGGTGGATAAAACATCCCTGCAAGCCGCGTTGGATATCTAGCCCTAAGAAGTAAGATATGTCACCGAGATCTTTCAATGCGAATTCTCATGCCAGCTCCCCAATAAATTGTCGAACAAAACTAGGTGAAGAGACCGTGAAGAGGATGTCATCGACATAAATAAGACTGACTGTCTTCTTGTCATCGTTGGTTCGGACGAATAGCAAGGAGTCGGCAGTGCTAGGAAGAAATATGTGTGCTCGGAGGCATTGGGAGAAGCGAGCGTACCACTGTCGAGGTGCTTGCTTGAGGCCGCACAAGGCTTTCTGAAGCTTGCAGACATGGTGTGGGAGCGAGTGATCTTCGAAGCCCTGAGGTTGTGCCATGTAGAAGTCTTCATCAATGCTGCAATGTAGAAAGGCGTTGGAGACATCTAGTTACCTGATAGGCTAACCAAAGTGGGCAAGAGTGATGAGCATGCGGATGGAGCCATGTTTCGCCATCGGACTGAAAGTCTCAGTATAGTCAACCCTTCCTTCTGATGGAGGCCCTTAGCTACAAGCTGAGCTTTATGCCGAGCAATGGAGCCATCAGCTTTCCGCTTGATTTGGTACATCCATTTGTTGCCAATGATCTTGGCTGAGGGAGGAGGATGAAAAAGATTCCATGTTTCTTGCTGGCGAAGAGCATTATATTCCTCTTGCATTGCATTGACACATTCTGGTGTTTTTACGGCCGATTTGTAGGAGAGAGGCTCTTCGCTAGAGATATGAGTGTGGAGATTTAGTGGTTGGCAGGGTATGGTGATGCCAACCTTAGAGCGGGTTATCATAGGATGAGTGGTGATAGATGAGCTAGTATGGTATTGTCCACCGTGAGAAGTGGGAGATAGTCGCCAGGGTGAGAGATTGGATGATGAGTCGTCAAGGTATGATTGGTAGGTTGATCAGGTGAGGGAAGATTGGTTAGCATAGGCAAAGAATAGGTCGGGTAGGATAGTGGTGTGGTCGGGTAGGATGGGTTTATGGTCGGAGGCATTGAAGGATTGCTTGGTCTAGGGAGGAGGGCAGGGAGAGAATGGGTAGTAAGTGGATTTTGTGGGTTTTGGTGGTTTTGGATGGGATTATGGGTCGGAGGCATTGAAGGTGAGGAAGATATATGCCTTGAGGCAATTTATCCTAAGAAAAATCTTGTTCAAAATATAAATGGTACTAATTATCCTAGTATAAATTCAATGAATTATATACTTTGATAATTTCCTTAGACTTAAAGTGAGGTCATTACATATCTAGATCTCGATCTCGATTATGGGAAGTGAATGACCGAATGAACTTAAGTCTTAAAACGTTCATGGTCATAGATGTGTCGAGAAAAGGATATCGACATGTTGGACAGACCATTATGTCTTTGTCTTACCCTAAACGGTAATGATGATCTCATAGTCATTCGACCTGGCGAAGTCGGAGACAAGGCACATGTGCTCATTAGAGAATGAGTACACTGGACGACCCAATGAAGAGTTATTAAATGGTTAAACTTTAACTAAACTGTCATTAATAACTCTATATTGATGATATGCAAGTTGGTCCTTAAGACCTGAAGTCTTTATACGAACCTGTGCTTCGAGGCATTAGTAGGAGTGCACTCGGGTGCACGAGAATAAATGAAGTCGGGTTAGTAATAGAAGAATTTAGTAATAGAAGCATAAGAGGCATTAGTAAATGACTAAATGAATCCTTAGTAATAGAAGAATTTAGTAGGAGTGCACTCGGGTGCACGAGAATAAATGAAGTCGCTAAGAGTTAGTGACATTAAGTCGATCTATATTAAATAAGATTTAATAGAGTCGCATAAGTTTTTTTGACATTAAATGAGATTTAATAATGTAGCAAAATTTTTGTGACTTCAGCATTAGTAGAATGCTATATGGGATTAATGCATGTGAAGCAAACTGATTTAAAATGCATCGTAAATAGTTTACGATAATATTTTAGATCATATAATGCATAGAAATGGTTAGATGGCTCTTTGGGATGGTCTCATTCGAACCATGCTTTCCAACGAATCGAAAATCGGCTCAATCGGAGTTGTAGAACTCTAAAAACAGCACGGAAGGCCAAAACTGGGCAATGCCCAGCCCAGCTTGGGCGGGCGGGTCCAGACCCGCTAGGCGGGCTGAACCCGCCCGCAAAGAAGGGTCCATCCTGCTGGCGGGCTGGACCCGCCCGCCAAGCAGGCGGGTCTGAGCCCCCCGCCTAGAAGCGGGCTGCACCCAGATTGAACTGGGCGTGCCATGCTGGCATGTGGGCCCTACTTGCGGGGCCCACACTCCATAAACCCTAGAGGGTTGTGACGGCTACAAATTTCAGCTGACTTGTGATTTTTGCTCAACTTTAAGCAATTGTTTGAGGGGTCAAATGAAGTCGGAATTCGTCGCCGTTTGTTTCTATGCGTTCACCGTTTATAGCTCTTCGAAATGATAGGTTGTATCACTTCTGAAGCTCAATGGTGAGGGAGATTAAATTAGTTGAACCTTTATTAAAGGCAAACTAACTTAATTAATCCTCTTATTCATTAATAGTCCAATATTGCTTATGCGACGAGCAAGTGGGTCCGACTCCCTATATAAATAGGGGTCGACACCCTTTAGAAAAACTTGCATCAAGTCTCTGAATTGAGTAACTCCAAAAATTTTGAGCACGCTCAATTCAATACAAAATTATTCATTCCTCCTTTTTCATCTGTTCCTTCGCTCGCGTTCTAGCAAAACGACGAGAAGGATCGAATTCGATCCGAAGTCTAAGACGTTGGATCGCTCTCAAGTGACATCTTCTTCAGCAAGTGGTTGGCTCAGAGGCGCGGTGTTGGCTCTCTTCGGGTGGATCAGTTCAGGGCGCAAAGGCGGCTAGCTTCGAGGAGCAGAAGGCATTTTGGTACACTTTGTCGGTGCAAGCAAAGTTCCGGGTATGTAGTTTAAAAAGCTTTCATTTAATTATATTGCAGTAGTTTAGATCTATCTTGGGGTGGTCAGATCCACCTCAAGATAGTAGAGATCCTGGCTAGGGTCTTGAAATCCGCAGGGCTTTCATTAAATAGTTTAACGGTTGTTTTCTGATGCTTTCTCTTTTTGCTTTTATCGTCTGTCTGACGTAAGACGGGCATAGAATAATGCCCTAAGGGTCCCCTAAAACCCTTCAGAAGGATTGCTCGGTGTGGGGAGTAGGGCGGGAAGAGGATCGACAATAAGTGGATGTTGCGGGGTTTGGTTGTTTTTGGCTCGGATTATGGCTCGGAGAGCTTGGTGGGATAGAATAGGTCGGGGGAGGAGATAAATGAGCCGGTGGACTTATGGAATGATTTAGAGAGGTTGGGGTAATAGGAGTTTTGGTATGTGTTGATGGGTTTTTTGAAAAAGGAAAGATCATCTCCTCGAACTGTACATGTCGACTGATGTATACCTTTTGTGTGGAGAGGTCCATGCAATTGTAAGCCTTCACATGGTCAGCATATCCAAGGAATACACAGGGTTGCGAGTGAGCTTCAAGTTGTGCTCATATGGCTGAAGACATGGATAGCAAAGGCAACCAAAGGTTCGGAGCCATTTGTAATCAGGTAGTCTTTGATGGAAGATCTCAAATGGCAACTTGTTGTTGAGAGTGACTGATGGAAGCCTGTTGATGAGGTACACTGCTACCTTTGCCACATCAGGCCAGTATTTCTTTGGTACGGAAGTTGTTAAAAGAAGAGCAACGGTTGTATCGATGATGTGTCGATGTTTTCTTTCAGCGACACCATTCTGTTCTGGTGTGTATGAGGCTGAAGTTTGATGTACGATCACAAGTTGGCGAAAGAGGGAGGAAAATTGATGATTGCAAAATTCTCCCCCCGCCATCGGATTGGAAAATTTTAATTTTTTCATTAAACTACCGTTCAGCCATGGTTTGAAAGGTCTGAAAGGCAGCAAACACATTAGATTTTTGATACAGTGGATATATCCAAACATGACGAGAGTAATCGTTAATGAAACTAACATAATAACAGAAACCTTTATTAGACAGAACATGAGCCGGGCCACATACATCAGAATGAACTAAAGAAAGAGTAGAATCTGCTCTGGATTTAGATAAAGGAAATGGTAATTTGTGACCTTTTCTCATTGCACATTGAGAGCAAGTTTTATGTGATGATAGCTTTAGCGACAGATTGGAGGTGACTCTAGATACGGTAGGAGGAGCTGGATGACCAAGGCGGGCATGTCAGAGAGAACTCGAACAACTTGAAGCAGTGCAGGGGATAGGGTTGGAGAGTAGCAGGTAAAGACCATGTCTACTCGGACCTTGAAGAATGGTTCGACCAGTTTTTGCTTCATGTACAATAAAACCAGAGGATGAGAATTGAATGATGCAATTATTGTCACTCGTAAACTTGTACACGGAGAGCAGATTCTTGGAAAATTTGGGTGCATGCAGAACATCGTTAAGATGTAGGGTAGAAGTTAGAGAAGGTAGAGATGATGATCCAGTGTTGGCAATTTTTACACTTGCACTAGTGCCAACAAGGATTGATCGGTTACCGTCGTATGGCGTCATTGTTTCCAGTTGAGATTGATCATTGTAATATGATCAGTAACTCCACTGTCAAGGTACCAATTTGCGCATATAGAAGAGGTGGGTTGAGCGACATACGCTTCCGATCTATTGGTGTGCACTGCGAGCCTGTAGCAGTCAAGTGTGTGATGGTTGTCATTGCCACACACTTGACAGGGAATAAGATGTCCGGAGGAATCCATGGGAACTTGTCGTCGATTGGCGACTGGTCCAGGAGCACGAGTGAGTGATCTTTGGCAACTGTGAGTCGCATTTTGATCGCCAAACTGGGAGCCACGGGTATTGTTAGATCATCCGTGATCGGCTCGGCCTCTGCGACGACCAAAGTTTGTGTGCAGTGTCGATGTAGTAGTTGATGGTTCAGCAGGAGGGTCGGCATGTCGAGTGAGTTGCATATTGGATTCCTCTGCAAGTAAACTATTCCACATCTCTTCAACTGTATAGGGAATACCTCAATTTCTTACCATGACTCGGAACGAGTTGTAGGAGTGAGGTAGATCATGCAGAATCTGTCAGACCATTTGTTTAGTCGTGACAGTATCAGGGCCAGCTGCGAGAAGTTGATCATAGATTGATTTGGCCCGATCTAGATTAGTCGTCATGGATCCTTCGTCCATCTTGAAAGAATTTAATTTCTCTTGGAGTAGCTTGATGTGTCCTTCAGAGAGGAAGGTATATCGAGTCTCTAGCTTGGACCATAGCAGCGTAGAGGAGGTGACGCCCAGTACAACTCCAAGAGCAGAGGAGGAAAGAGTCGCCTGAATGCACATGCAAAAGTGCTGAACTGTGATCAACCACTGCGAAAAAGTGGGGTTTTGGATCGGTGGTAGCGGTTTTGATTCGGTGGAGGCGGTATCTGGAATGGTGGGCGGAGGAGAAGGTGATGAGCCATCTATGTAGTCGAGGAAGCCATAGGTGTTGAGAACACCCACAACTTGAGATCACCATATGATGTAATTTATGGAGTCGAGATGGATGGTGATTAGAAAGGGAAATTTTGAGATGAGGAATTTGAGATTTGGAGAGATCGGCTCCATTAGAGTCCGATTGAAGGTTTAGAGAAGCGAAAGATGTAGGATCAGATTGCTGTTAAGCCATGGCTCTGATACCATGAAGAAATTATATGACTGGAGAAAAAGATAGAAAAGAAACCAGTAATCTTGTTATTTCTCTTGATGTGTTTAAATATAAAAATCATCAAGGGTATAATAGTAATCTACAGGACGATATGAATCCTGGTTGTTTGGTAAATAATAAACGTGGATCTTTACAAGATGTAGTTCGTTGTATCGGGACACAATCAGCATTAGATGATATTGATGTGATCCCGGTATTTGGGGGATTTAGTCTACTTTCATCATATTCTTTACAATATGTGGTATGTTGTATCGGGACACAATCAGCAATGAATGCCTTTGATGTGATCCCGGGTTTGGAGGGATTTGGTCTACTTTCCTTATATTCTTTACAACATGTGGTTCGTTGTATCGGGACATAATCAACAATGAATGCATTTGATGGAATCCCGGGTTTAGGGGGATTTGGTCTACTTTCCTTACAGCAGCTACCAGTAAAAATATAGCGGTGAGACTGAGTGCAAAGGGATGATTGTTTGAGAGCTTTCCCCATTATCCTTTTCTTTGATTTCTAGGCGGATTAAGTTATTCGCTTGAACCAAACGTTATAACTTGTAATCCAAAATTACTGAAGCCTTAGTCATCTGTCCAACAGGATATACACCAAGTATTGGGTGGAACCGGTATAAATCTTGTTATAAATTCTGTAGGGTGATTTGTTTTCTCAAATCACCCCAACATAGGATACTATTATCATGAAGTCAATGAAATAATATTTATGCTCGTCAAGTTTTCGAAAAGAGAGCATTGAAGAAGAAATTTCGACGGAAGGGCATTTTGTTTCGTTCCACGTGATTTCTTGCACCCCAAGAGTAAGAATGCACGTCGAAAGTTCAATCTGATAGAAAACAAGGAATCAAACGAGAAAGAACAAAAATTGACGAGGACTTGTTTCTGCATTACAAGAGAAAAATCAATATTTAACTGTCAATATTTATTTGGCGTCCGAGCATCGCATCCTCCCCAAAAACACACCAATATTTTAGGATCGTCATAAAATCGACTTGCCAACCATTTAATGCTTGCGCAGTACATGTTCAAATCATTTGAAATTTTATTTGTATTTAGTTTAGACAAGTTAAGGCACATCTAATGGAACAAATTTTAGATTTATGTCACCTAATTTTAAATTTGAATCGGATGGATCCCCATGTTTAATCCATTCGAGCCAACATATGTGCACGCACGCGCAAGAGAGCTTTTTATACATTTCTCTTATATTGAGAAAAACAGCTCCAACTCGAGTTTCATTTAATTTAGAGTAAATTTTAAGAAACCATCCTCAATTTCGATCCATTTTGAAAAATCATATTAAACTTTTTTATTTCCAAGATATCGCAATCCATCTATAAAAAAATTTCCAAACTTTACCGTATTTTTCAAGGAATCCACAAAGTTCGGCCATACTCTTTCAAGGAACAACAATCAACTTTCTAACTTTCTAACAATGATTAATAAAACGGACTTTCTATAATAAAATTTTAAAGTTACGTCAATCTGACGAGGATCAATAATTGTTTTTCGAAATGAATCAAAATTGAAGGAGGTTTCTTAAAATTTAACCATAAAATAGATAAATAAATCATCTTTGCTTTTTGCATGTTCACATCAAAATTGAAGGAGGATTGCATGTTCACATCAAAATAGATAAATAAATCATCTTTTAGCTTCCCCCTATCTCCCTTTGCTTTTTGCCAACAAGGATTTTGGAATCAAGTTTTTGGAATTTGGGATCAGTTGCAACTACCCTTGTCTCTAGGTTTCAATTGCCCTAGACTTCAAGTCCCCTAGGATGACATGGAGTTTGTCTCCTATTTTGCGTCTCCTTGTGTGCAGAGAGAGGAAGGGCAAGTCCATTAGGATACAAATTCCTCTGTGTGGTTGAATGCACCAACAATACGAAAACAGTTGCATGGTCTCTATTTCTATTGCAATGTTGATGAAAGTGATGGGTGAGGGAGAAAAAAATCATGCAATGATGTCTGCAATTTAGGACTTCAGTAGCTCATATGGCCAATGAGCCGAAGAGAAGTAGAATGCAAGAATTATGTAGAAAGCAAATTTTAATTTTAGATTATATATTTGTTTGGAAGAAGGAAAAAACAAAAACTTTGAGACGAAGGTAGTCGTCAGCTCTTACGATTGCTTTGGAGTGTGAGGACGGGATTTTTGATTGAGGAAGATCCCAAGAGAAAAAGAGAGAGCATGTGGCTACAAAAAAACATTTAATGTTGTGGCTTCTGTTCTTTGTACCACCAATTTGGCTACCAAACAAATTTTTTCATGGACTTCCTTTCATTATGCCAGATTTTTTCTCAGCTCTTATCATTAAAAACAACAGACTTTGAAACGTGGATCCCTAGCTACTTTTCTACTAGGACAACTTCTCTTGGAACCCTATTGCATGCAACATTTTATTGCATCATGAACATATAGCTTTCTTGCGAGACGTATCATAATTTTCTTCAAGTTAATTCCTCTTCTAGATCTTCTTAACCCTAGTATATTATTGTTAGTGCACGGGTACGAATCCAATTTGGGTAACCGCATACTCGGCCCGTTTTAGCATCCACGACCCATTACCCCCGCACTTTAAGCGAGCTACGACTGAGTCAAGCGAACGGGTCATTCGACCGTTGGGCTAGCACCGACATTCAAGGGAGAGTTAAAGGGACCGGGTAAATGGGCAGCCGTTAGCTCGAATCCCGGAGAAGATCATGCCCTAATCAATGAGGGGCGGTTACGCCTCATCAAGAAGGAGCTACCTATAAATAGGCCGACAGACAAAGGTAAAGGGGTTCCATCTTCAAGGTACGAGATCTAATACATAGAACTCTATCTTCTCACTCTTATCATTCTTATACTCGAGCTTGCGTCGTCAGTCTAGAGACGAACCTCCGTGGATCGATCTCAGCTACACCAAGCTCCCTCTCTTTCTTAAGTTCCCTGCTAACTTAAGCATCGGAGGGGATTTGGGTTGGAACCCAGATCCGACCCCCCTAATGACTCCTTGTGGTGCAGATCGACGATCGTCATCCAATATCGAAGGTCGATGTTGGGCCCTTCAACCTCGAACGATCGACCCAACGACCGCTCGTAGGTCGATTGAAGGTCGTATCACCTCCAACTACCAACATCCGACCCTGATTCTTCCAACCAAGGGTCCCACTTCAACTGCTGACAAGGCTCCAGCTCAGCGCTACGAGTCTCCGTCAGCCCGACAATTGTCCTGGTCAATTGTGCCCTTAACAGTTTGGCGCCGCCTGTGGAAAACCACGAGTCGACATCCACATCGATGAACTGCTCGACCATGTCGACTCACGCAACCACGTCCTTCGAGGTTGCCGCAGGACCCCCAACGCCGGGATCATCAACATGATAACGGGAGGTCCCCCGCACCCGGAGCTATCAACCTCTCTCCAAAGCTCCTACGCTGGGAGATTGATGACAGTATCCGTGGGACGAAAGCGCCCCACATATTCAACGCCTCCTATCTCCTTCTCGGATGAAGATCTGGAAGGGGTAGAACTACCGCACGATGATGTCATGGTCATCACGGCCACAATCAAAGAGATCGCCGTGAAAAGGTTGCTCGTCGACACCGAAGCTCGTGTGACGTACTCTTCTTCACTACGCTGGAGAGGATGAAAATATCATCTGTAGAGTTGACGCCTTGCATAGGACCCTTGGTGGGGTTCACTGGATATTCCGTCCCGATAGCAAGCATCATCACCTTACCGGTGACCCTTGGTATGTTTCCTCAACAAATCACTTGCCTAACCAACTTTATGGTGGTGAAGATCAACTCGGCGTACAACGGGATCATCGGAATGTAAGGTCCCTGGCTATGAGGAAAACACTAGAAGGAGGTTAAATAGTGTTTATGCAATTTAAAATGATAATTATACCAAATTAAATTTCTAACCAACAATTAATGCGGAATGAAAATAAACCCTAAAAATGAAACAATGCAAACACAATGATGTTTCAAGGGTTCGGATTATCCAAATCAACTCCCGACTTGTTCCAGGTAATCCTACGCCCCTTCCACCCGGATACCACCGGATACTCAAGTTAGAACCCTAACTCGAGGTTTCCTTTAAACCCACTTGTAGCAACCCTACAAGTAAAATCGAAGCACACTCGATGTCCTTGACTCCCACAACTTGGGAGCAAGCAAAACACTCTCACAACCAGAGAGTTAATCTAATAACGAAAGTTATGAAATATTGAAATGACAACACTTACAGTCACATATGTCTTGAATTAGAACTTGAAGGAGAAAGTTTGTTGTGAGTTGAATGTCTCTCTTGGAAGAGATGAAAGCCCTTTCTCTTGACAGCACCAATTGCCTAGAAGATTTCTCTTTGGTTCTAGGTTGGAGAGCAAGAGATTGAAAGATAGAAATTCTAGGGCTTTAGGATTTGAGAGCTTAGATCAAGGAAGATTGAAAGCTTGAATGGATGAGTAAGTGAGTAACCTCTCAATGGAACAGAAGAGGCTGCCTTTATAGGTTTCTCAAATCCCTCAAACTGAATCCCCAAAAACCCCTTTGAAGTCTTTGGAAAAAAGCCAACGGATAGAATTTACACACGCGACAGTCAACTGTTGAACAAAACACAGTCGACTGTTGCACTGTGTCAGAGGGTAGGTGATAATTCAATTGGTAACTTACCACGTGGACAGTCGACTGATGAAGAGAAGACAGTCGACTGTAAATCTAACAAGCGACTGTAATTCCTTCTACAGGCGACTGGCCGCAATATGGGTAAGCTGAGAAAATCTCAGAAAATTCTGGAAAAACAGGACATGCGAATGATGTGGAACACACATGTGCATGTGCCATGGCCAGGTGACTGTGAAACCAACATCAGTCGACCATCACAAACCCTGACATTTTCCAGAGAGTCAAGTCTACAGAGAGCTCAAAGACAGACGACTGTTGAAGCATTGAAAGTCGACTGTGCCATTGGACAGGTGACTATAAATACAACATCAGTCGACTGGCACTAAAATGTTAAACATTCTAGAGAGCAGATTCTGCAGAGTAATCATGGACAGGTGACTGTTGAAGCATTTACAGTCGATTGTGCCTTGGACAGGCGTCTGTAAATACAACATCAGTCGACTGGCCAGATGAAGAGGAAAATGATCTTTGGGCTGAAGATAGACAGACGACTAATTAAAAAATCACAGTCGACTGTCTCTTGGACAGGCACCTGTAAAATGTACAGCAGTCGCCTGAAAGAGTTAAAGCTTAGAAAGCCCAAAAATCAACTGATTAAGTATGTGCATAACAGGCGACTGTAGAAAAAATCACAGTCGACTGTTTTTAGACAGGCGACTGTAAAACGTTCAGCAGTCGATTGTTGAAATTAGAACATGCACATTCTTGAGAATTATGAATTGGAGTCTAAGGAAAAGTGATCTAATGATTTCATAAGACTGAAATGAAGATGTGTGTGTGCTCCAACATTGTTCTACTTCTAAGCTACATACTAGAAGAGAAAAAGAAGATTACATTTGTATAACTCTCTCTTCTATCCAAAGTATGGGCTTGAAGTCTTCTAGGAGCTTCAATCACCATCTTTGATCATCCACTCCACTTTTCTTGGTTTCATTGATCTTTGAGTGACATCCATTGCAAATTGATCTTCAAGATATGCTTAGGTAATAGATTAACTGTAAATAGGGGATTAGTCACAAGTATTTATGTTTGCTCATCATTAACACCAAGTAGGGAGAAGTCCAATACTCAACATTCTTGCCCTTTTTGATGATGACAAACAAACATAAACAAAAAGATAATTAATTGTGCTTTAAAGAAAACTTACTCCCCCTGCATAGATGCCAATCAAGTTAGTCAATAAATATAAGGGCATCTATAAATCAAATGAAGCAAATAAGTAAGATATGTATGAATGAAATGATTTTCTTGAAATCTTGAAATCTAGGATTTTATAATCCACGTTCATTATATCTTACTCCCCCTGAATCTAAGGAAACTTCAATCTTAGATTCAAGTTTAGAATTAGAATTTACTTAGCACATAATTATGATATGTTTATTTCTCTCCCCCTATGGCATTATCCAAAAAGTGGGAGTAGAATAAGAACAATAGTGCTAAATAAGTACTAAAACAATCATGAGAGTCGAAAGATAAGATGTATATCAAAAGTGATGCCAACATAATCGGAGAAAAACTAATCACAAAGGGGCATCTCATTGATATACATACTAAAAACTCATAAAACACAAGAAAACTTTGTTGACTAAAGTAACGAGAATCCAATATCAACATTTCAAGCCAAATGAGTAAAATGTCTCAAATCACATCATATATATGATATAGCATACAAAGAGACAATTTCACAAATTTTCACACAATTAACATAAAGAATGAGACAATGTGTGAAGTAACATATGAAGTAAATGCATTTTCATATGTGTGTGTGTGTGTGTGTGTGTGTGTGTGTGTTGGAAAAAAACACTATGAGTGATTTGCGGAGAGGTGAGTTGGGCGACTGCGGCGGCGCTGCCCCTAGGTTACTGTTTGACCCTTCGGCGGCGGGGGCTGGTGGATCTAAAGATGGAATCTCTGGGGGGCCTCCTGGAGATCGCGTTGAGGAATCGTGGCAAACCGTTAAACGTAGGAGGGAGATTCGCCATACACAGCAGCATCGGCCTCGGCTAGTAGACTGGGCTCAGCGTCCTACGAAGCGTCTTGGCCACGCTAGTGGTGGGCGACTTGGCCACCGAGAGTATTTCTCTCGCTACACGGCTAAGTCCTCAGTCGCGGGTGCCCCGTCGAGACGTGGCCATGGCTCTGCCCAGGAGGTGTTTAATGTTTTGCCTTTGAGAAGGCCAAAACCAAGTCTGCCAATTGCAGTAAATCCGACGGGTACTAAACTGAGTTGGGCGGATGTTTGTTCCAACAAGCGTTCGTATGGAGAGTCTGTTGGCATGAGTTTTGTTCCTCCCAAGATCAGGCAAGACGGAACCTGTGTCGCACGCGTCTCTAATATTCTCTTGGAGAAGGGGGCTGAATATTGGAAATCCACTTTGGTCGGGTATGTCCTGGGTGATGCCCCTTTGTTTGGGCAAATTCAGGCTTGGATGGAGCGGCTCTGGAAACCCAGGAAGAAGGTCCAGTTGTATAGTAAAGATAACGGTTTCTTCTACTTTCGGTTCGAGTCATCGGAGGAATGCGAGAGAATTCTCCACGGAGGCCCGTGGCTTTTTGATGGTCGCTTGGTGGTGCTCAAATTATGGAGCCCTACCCTGCGCCATGATAGAGACATCCTCACTTCTATTCCAGTGTGGATGCAAATGCACGGGGTGCCAGTTAATATGTTGAATTTGGGGGTGCTTAATATCCTTGCTTCGGTTGTGGGGAAGCCCCTGTGCTTGGATCGAGCGACTGCAAAATTGGAGAGAATCACATATGCAAGATGCTTGGTGGAGGTAGATGCTATGAAGGCGCTACCCAGGAAGGTGGAAGTTGACTTAGATGATGGCACTATTTTATCTTTTGATGCCAAGTATGAATCGGAGCCACCCCGTTGCAGTCATTGTATCTGTTTTGGTCATTCTGACCTGCAATGCCCTATCCAGTCGCGAACTTTTGTTGATAAGGGCAAGGGAATCGATTTGAATCTCAATAAGGGACATCCTGAACAGATCTCCAGTTCTATCATTGTGGCTGTACCACAAAAACAATCCTTGAAATCTGGGGTTGAACCTATGTCTACTCACCTAGCAAGTACTAGCAATGGCTCAGTTGAGGTAAATGAAAATAACATCCAATCTTCTTCATGTTCTGAAAGACTAGAGGAAGGACTTCGGCTGCTACTAAATATGGTGAACTTAAGGAGGTCCTTAAATCACCTAAAATCCAAGTGTTTCCTGAGCCCTTTGAGTGCAGATATTGCAGTGGCACCTGAAATAGCAACGACTGATGAGACTCAGGTCGTTACAGATATTGCAGAATTGAACTCTTGTGCAACACCTCCTCAAGATGCTGGACAGGATGCGGGGGCTCAAGGAGCAGGTACTGTAGACTCACTACCCCAGGACCCGGTTTTTGATAATCCTGAATGGGAGGCCGAGCGCCAGGAATCGATCCAAGAGAATGATCTTACTAAGCGTCGGAAACAGAGCTTACAGAACTTGGGAACTCCTGCCCGCAGGAGCAGCAGACTGAAGTAGGGGTATATAAGGTGCTCCTCCCACCAATTAACTTTTTGTATTATGTCTATGCTTATCTGGAATACACGGGGGTTAAATAATGTTGTGAGGCGTAGGGACCTCAGAGATAGGATTAAGAATATAAATCCTTCGATTATTGTTCTCTTGGAGACCAAACTCAAGCTGGATTCTGTCAAAGCTAAGTCCTGCATTCCTAAGCATTGGTGCACACTAGACAACTTTTGTCTGCATGGAGGGGGCCGTATATTACTGGGTTTTAATCCCAAGGTGTGGAAGATGAATATTATCTCTATGTCCTTTCAACACATTACTGCTGTGTGTATAAATGCCGGGGGTTTCTCCTTTGCACTTTCGGCTATCTATGGAAGCTATCTCCCAGCAGAGAGGAAATTATTATGGGATCAACTGAAGGTGGACTCTGCTACTTTGAGCAATGCGGCCTGGCTTGTCGGGGGGGGGGGGGGGGGGGGGGGGGGGGGGGGGGGATTTTAATTGCATTCTGTACACCAAAGATAAAATGGGAGGCCGAAGGGTGGAGGCTTCCAAATTATTTGAATTCAACAATTGCATATCTGAATGCCGATTACGGGAACTAAATAGTACGGGAGAGCGGTTTAGTTGGTGCAACAAACGTATGGGGATTCAGCGTATTGCAGCTCAATTAGATCGGGTTCTTTGCAATGGGAAGTGGACTAACATGTTGCCGAACTCTTTCTTCGATTATTTGGACCCTAATACCAGTGACCACTCCCCAATGCTTGTCAAGTTTCACCCTCAGGTATCCATCGTCCCTAAACCTTTCAAATTCTTCAATCACTGGATTAATCTGCCAGGTTATTATGATATTCTGGAATCATCCTGGAATCTTAACTTCTGTGGCTACCCTATGTTCCGCCTGATTTGCAAGCTAAAGCGGCTTAAGTTGGAACTTAAGTCTTGGGCTAGAATTCAATAGGCTAATAACTCCATTCAGATTTGCAGAAGTAAGCTTGAATCTGTCAGGAAACATGCTTCACTCCACTCAGATATTACTCTCCAGGAAAGGGAGCGTAAACTTGCAAATGAACTTGCTAATCTCCTTGGTTTGGAAGAGGAAATGTTCCGTCAAAGGAGTCGTCAAGATTGGTTGGAACTCGGTGACAACAATACTAGTTTCTTCTATAATGCTATGAAATCTAGACAATGTCGCAATAATCTTATGCATTTGGTGGATGAGCATGGTGTTTAGAGCAAATCATATGAGGATATTAAATCTGCAGCTTCTCAGTTCTATGAAGCCTTATATAACCAATCCCACTACTGGAATGTCTTCCCTAAGTTGGTCCCCAAAAAGAAGATTAAGCCAGAAACTGCTAGATGGCTTGAAAGAAAAGTGACTGCTGATGAAATCAAAGAACCGGTCTTCCAGATTGGGGCATCCAAAGCACCTGGGCCTGATGGGTATAATGGCTTCTTCTTTCAGCACAATTGAAATCTTATTGGAAGTGATGTGGTGGATGCGGTACAATCTTTTTTCCAAACGAGCTCCTTACTTCGTCAGGTAAACCACACATTTCTTACCTTGGTTCCTAAAAGTTCGAATGCCACCAACCTTGGGGACTATAGGCCTATAGCATGCTGCAATGTTATATATAAGATCATTAGCAAGATCATCTGCAATAGGCTTCAGGGCTTTATTCCTGATTTAGTTTCTCCAAATCAATCGGCTTTCCTTCGGGGGAGGCTAATAGCTGACTGTACCCTATTGGCTCATGAACAAATCAGAGACTTTAGCAACCCGAAGGGGTCCAGAGCGTGCCTGAAACTGGATCTTAAAAAGGCATTTGATAGTGTGAACAAAGAGTTTGTGTATTTCTTCCTACATTAGATGGGTTTTGGTTATAAGTTCATCAATTGGATCAAGGAATGCATATTCACAGTTTCCTATTCTGTCCTAGTTAACGGATCACCTGTTGGATACTTTGAAGGTAACAGAGGGCTCAGACAAGGTGATCCACTCTCTCCCTATCTTTTTGTCATTATTATGGAATGTTTCACTCTTCTTCTTGACAAGGCACTGACAAAAGGAAGCATCCAACCTATGAAACGAGCTGGTGCTATATCTCTCCTATTATTTGCAGATGATTTACTTGTCTTCTGTAGAGCTAATCAAAAATCATTTGGGGGCCTAAAAGGGTTGATTGAGGATTTTAGACATTTCACTGGCCTGGATATCAATTGGGAGAAGAGTATATCCATGTTTAGCAAAGGAGTTAAAAACCCGGTTGATCTTGCAAACTTTCTGGGAGCTAAAAAGGCGCATACAATCACTACATATTTGGGTCTTCCATTGTCTTCCAAATACCCCAAGACTCAATTGTATAACAGGCTTATTGATAAATGCAAGAAACGGCTTATTGGTTGGACCTCAACATCACTTTCTATAGCAGGAAGAATTGAACTGGTAAGATCAGTAATATATGGCATGATAGGATACTGGGTGCAAGTTTATAAGTTTCCAACTACAGTTTTGCGGTCTTTAACATCTATGTGCAGAAAGTTTATTTGGGGCTCTTCTAAAGCTTGGGCCTGGAGTGAATCTTGCAGACCGAAGGAGGAAGGGGGGGTTGGTTTAAGGTTATTGTCTGATCTGAACCTAGCAGCTGGGGTTAAGCTTACTTGGAGACTTCTTAAGTCCAGGGGGCTATGGGCAGAATATATGCGTCACAAATATAAGGATTCTGCTTCTTTCTTTGCTGCAACGAGATCCGCCACCCAATCGGGAACCTGGAAATTTCTTCTCCATTGCAGAAGCCTATCGCAGAGGATTATTATGAGGAAAGTTCGTAATGGGGAGGATACTCTTTTTTGGCATGATAACTGGCTCTCGTGTGGACCTCTTAAAGCTCTATACAACATTCCAGATGGCACTGAAAATAAACGTGTATGTGACTATTGGGATGGCTCTGCGTGGACATTGGATACCAATTTACAGATGCTCGGTCCTTTGCTACATGCCGTGACCTTAACATCTGGGCCGGACTTATGGGCTTGGGGACAGGACACTGAGTTCAGATTTAAAGATGCCTGGAATGCGGTTCGTACAAGACAACCCCATTTCCCTTTCTTCAACATTATTTGGTACAGCAAGAGCATACCGAAGTATGCAATAACTCTCCTTCGGGCCTACAAAAATAAGCTCCTAACTAAAGAACGCCTGGAGAGATGGAGCACCCTGCGTTCTAACACTTGCGACTTTTGCTCAGATAATTGCCAGGAGACTATTGCACACTTATTTTTCCAATGCAACTATTCCACCTATATCTTGCGCAGAGCTATGCTGAAGCTCGGCTCTTTGGGCCCTCCGGATCTTACTCTACAAGAGATTGGGAAATATTTTTTGGCTAATTTCAAGAACAAAGGTGAACTTGCACGGCTGGCTAAAATCGTACTTGGCGCTGTAGTATGGCACCTCTGGCGTGAGCGGAATAGGCGCCTATTTGAAAATGTAAAGCGGGCTAAGACAGAGCTTTTTGAGGATATATGTGCAGACGTCCGAGTCGCCATGATTAATACGAAGGAGGTGGAAGATGAGGCTATTGTCGCTTTTGATAATTGGGATATCCGTGACAATGGAAGACTTTATCTTTATTACCTTGTATCATCTTTGTGTATGAGTGTTTTATGTATTGTTATCTACACTTTGTGGCCTTGGAAATGGATACTTAGCGAATTGATCTAGGGTGACGGCGCTTGTGCCCTCTCCCCTAGTCATGGAGTTCGGGTTTCGTTTCCCAAGCCAATTTGTAAATTCCATAGTTTTATTAATAATATTCTAATCTTACCTTGCAAAAAAACTATATATATATATATATATATATATATATATATATATATATATATAATCACTAGATACATGAGTACAAAATATAACTATAACTCCATGTACATCAAAAAAGTTATCAACATACAAACATCATCCATCAGTACTCAAAACAACAAGATACAGACAGACACTCAAACCATATTAACAAAAAGATCATATGGTGAGTCTATCCAAAGTAGCATCAGTCAGTCTGGATGACGGATGGGTCTGAAGGGCGACCAGATTGACGGAACATCAATCTGGTGGAGCGACGAGTCGGGTACGCATGAGCCTTCCACTTGGATGACGACGCACCAGCTGCGGGAGACTCCACGTGAACATGTACAGAAGGCTATACAGCAGTAGACACATGCACAAAGATTGGAGGAGGAGGGACAGATGAATAGGAAGTATCCTTGGAGGGAGGAAACATGGCTTGGAGGGCGGCCGGAATAGGAACGCCGTGATGTATGAACGACTTATACTGAAGCTCATGGAGAAGAGAGAGCTTCTGATCCAAGTTGAAAACTTGCGTTTCGAGTGAAGAAACTCGGTCACACATCTGAGCGAGGAGAAAGTCATCGAGTGGAACAGACGGTGGAGAAGAGGGTGGCTCGTCAGCAGGCGAAAGTGTGGGTTCAGCAACATTGGCTGAGGGAATAGGGTCAGCAACGAAGATACCTAAATACTCCCCCGACAACGGTGGACTAGCTGGGTCCATGAATGTTGATCGACAGAAACAAGGGCACAAACGAAAAAGATAGCTAATAGGTGACGATCGACGAAGAAGAAGACAATCGACCTAGCAATCGAACGATTAGAAGGAGTGATTGGACACTGGAGCTTCGCATCGGAGAGGAAATCGACGGCAACAGTCGAATTTTGAAGGAGGAAGACGAGGGAAGTTCGTCGGATGAGAGAGAAACTATTAGAACAAATCGACGGTTCTCGAAGTTAAATGAAGGGGTCCAAAGAATCTGGGCCGTTGGATCGAAAAATCGACGGCTCAGATCAAGTGAGTGAACCGCCACAGAACTAGACAGTCGACTGATGAACAATCGTCAGTCGACTAGTGAAAAAGATAGAGATAAGCTTGGGTTGACAGACAGTCGGCTGTTGAGTAATTCACAGTCGCCTGTCGGAGAGATAGTCGACTGTTCCTTACACATCAGTCGTCTGACAGAGAATCAATAATATGATGATAAAAACAGAGACCTCTGAAGATTTGAATAGGCACCTGATGGCCAAATTGCAGTCGCCTATCGCAAAGACGTTCGACTGCAAAACATTCATCAGTCGCCTGTGCGAAAAATACAGTATGCTATAAGGAAAAATCGAGTTGGGCAGTCGATTGTCGATGGAATGACAGTCGTCTGTTCTGGTCCAGAAATGCACAATGAGGTTAAAATCTAGAGGATAGAGACATCTCACCCTAGAACCTATACTCTAACACAAATCTAATCAAGAAATCAATATCAAAATCTTATAGATTAACGTACAAAAACTCGTAAATCAATCCAAACTATCGAAATCGTCAAAATCTCAAATACATCTCTTAAAACAAATATGTGTGAAACATATTATTTATCAAACAAAGAGAAGTAAAAAAGATATATGATATGAGTTCAAGCATGATATAACATAAAAGTATGAACTCCTACAATTCAGATTCATCCATAATCCCTAATTCTCCACGCAACCTCACAAATGAATCTTCTTTAAGAGGTTTAGTGAAGATGTCGGTGATTTGTTTTTGGGTTTCAATGTACTCTAAGATGATGTCCTTCTTAATTACATGATCATTAATAAAGTGGTGTCTCACATCTATGTGTTTGGTACGTGAGTGATGTACCGGATTCTTGGAAAGACAAATAGCACTTTAGTTATCAACCATGATAGGGCAAGTATCACAATTGACACCATAGTCTTTAAGTGTGTGTCTCATCCAAAGAACTTGTGCATATGCAAGACCCGTGGCAATATATTTCGCTTCAGTCGTGGACAATGATACCAAGTTCTGTTTCTTGGAAAACCAAGAAACTAGGAAATTTCCTAGAAAATGGCAAGTGCCACTAGTACTCTTCCTATCGGATTTGCATCCGACAAAGTCGGCATCACTATATGAGATTAACTCATATGTGCTAGACTTAGGGTAAAGTAACCCATAATCTAGTGAATGATTGAGGTAACGAAAAATTCGTTTAACCGCAATCAAGTGTGACTCTTTAGGTCTAGCTTGATATCTAGCACAAAGGCATACGGAAAACATAATATCGGGTCTACTAGCGGTTAAGTAAAGTAAGCTATCGATCATACCTCGATATAGACGAATGTCTACATCTTTCTCGTTCTCATCCTTGTGTAGATGGGTTGTCGTACTCATGGGAGACCTTTTGCTTGAAGATGATTTCATCCTGAATCCCTTGATAAGCTCCTCGGTGTACTTGGTTTGATGTATGAAAGTCTCATCCTTCATTTGCCGAATTTGAAGTCCAATGAAGTAATTGAGCTCACCCATGTGGCTCATTTCGAATTCATCTTTCATAGACTTAGAAAATTCTTGGCAAAGATTAAAGTTAGTAGAACCAAATATAATATCGTCTACATAAACTTGAATTAAAAGGATGTCATTTTCATAATCTTTAATGAAAAGAGTTGAATTAACTTCACCCATTTTAAAACCTAAATCCAAAAGAAAGGTTTTGAGTCGATCATACCAAACTCTAGGAGCTTGTTTCAACCCATATAACGCTTTCTTAAGTTTCAAAACATGGTTTGGAATTTTTTCATGAATGAAACCGGGTGGTTGAGAAACATAAACTTCTTCATTAACAATTCCATTTAAAAATGCACTTTTAACATCCATTTGAAATAACTTAAAATTTTTATGGGATGCAAAAGACAAAAGAGACCTAATAGCTTCTAATCTAGCTACGGGGGCAAAAGATTCTTCGAAATCAATACCTTCTTCTTGCCGATAGCCTTGAGCTACTAACATTGCTTTATTCCTTGTGATAACCTCGTTCTCATCGGTCTTGTTCTTGAAGATCCACTTGGTCCCAATCACTTGGTGACCACTTGGCAGAGAAACGAGCTCCCAAACTTCATTTCTCTCAAATTGCATGAGCTCTTCTTCCATTGCAACTATCCAAGAGCTATCTTCACATGCTTCTTGGATGTTCTTTGGCTCAATGGTAGAGACAAATGCGCAGTGAGAATTCATCAATTCTTGACCTCGTTCAAACACCCACACCAATATCTCCAATAATTTGGTCATGGGGGTGATTACGAACGGTAGGTTAAGCTTTGGGAATCCCTGCATCACTTGAAACATCTTCAACAACTTCATTAGTATTGTTAGTCTCAATAATAGAATCATTGATTTTAACTTCACGAATAGAATCACATAAAACATCTACACTATCATCAACAACAGGAGGAAAATCAAAATCTTCATAAAATGATACGTGTAGTGATTCCTCGATCGTTGAAGAGGTTTTGTTGTATATCCGGTAGGATTTGTTACGTGTGGAATATCCAACAAAAATTCCTACATCGGATCTTGGCTCAAATTTATCTAAGTTAACAAAGATGTTCTTGATAAAACATTTTGAACCAAAAACACGAAAATATTTAACTTGTGGCTTTTTGTCATAAAATAACTCAAAACAAGTTTTGTTCGTTCGGGGTCTCACTAGGATCCTATTAAGCACATAACATGTCGTGTGCACCGCCTCCGCCCAAAATTGTAGTCCAAGATGACTATCATGGAGCATGGTATGGGCACACTCAATTAGGGTCCTATTCTTTCTCTCTAAAACACCATTTTGTGGTGGGAAAAAAATTATGAGTGATCCCATTGTCATCACAAAACTTTGTGAAATACTCATTCCTAAACTCTCCTCCATGATCACTACGAATAGTGATAATGGTGGATACTAAGAAATTTTGAATCTTCTTTACAAATATGGTAAACTCTTCAAAGGCTTCATTTTTATTGGTTAAAAATGAAACCCAAGTAAATCTAGAGAAGTCGTCAACGACAACTAATCCATAATGAGCATTGCCTAAAGAGGCGGTTCTAGTTGACCCAAACAAATCTAGATGAAGTAATTCTAGGGCCTCTTAGAAGTTATGCCTTCTTTAAGTTTGAAAGATGATTTTCTAAGTTTACCTCTTTGACATGAGTCTCAAAAGTTTTTCTTACTAAAAGCAATTTTCGAAAACCCTTTTACTAGATCATGCTTAGCTAACTTATATAAGTGCTTAAAATGAACATGAACAAAACGGCGATGCCATAATAGTTCATTTGTATTAGCAACTAAGCAACGTTCTACGGTTCTAGGCAAGCTCAAATAATAAATATTTTTACGCCTAATATCGGTAAATAAAACATGTGAATCAAAATCTACAATTTTACACATACCCTCTCCAAAGTTAACCTTGTAACCCTTGTCACAAAGTTGACTAATGGAGATAAGGTTATGACATAAACCACTAACTAAATAAACATTTGTAATAAGTTATTTGGAAGGATTATCGACTTTACCTACTCCTATGATGGTTCCCTTTTGATTACCTCTAAAAGTGACCGTTGCACCATCCTTGATGCTAATCACTTCGGAGAGCAATGAGGGATCTCCCGTCATGTGTTTGGATCAACCACTGTCGAGTATCAATCCTTTCCTTTTAGAGCCAATATGACGTTCATTGCTCTCTTTCTTTTTCTTGGGTACCTACATAATATACCATAAGTTCATGGTAGCCAATTTTTGTTGGGTCCAAGGGCATTAGCCCTTTGGAAGCCAAGTCCAAGTGGACTTTCGCTTCCCAACATAATTACCACTATTTATTACATCATGAAAATAGG
The DNA here is from genome assembly GCA_030789695.1 of Scilla litardierei. NCBI lineage: Eukaryota > Viridiplantae > Streptophyta > Magnoliopsida > Asparagales > Asparagaceae > Scilla > Scilla litardierei. The sequence continues at coordinate 40,348 of JAULAV010005451.1, forward strand.
AATCACCATAAGCAATCCTATCATTTAAGCTAGTGTTCTTAGGACCCCCAAATTGTGTATGTTTTGGGTGTCCTTTTCCTAGTTGCATGCACAATTAATTGATTTCTATGTGGTGCATGCTTCCTAGGAACATGCATTCTAGCATAAGAAGATGGAGGTGGATAAGCATTGCACATATGTGGGTTGTATGCAAACTTAGGAACATGCATGCTATATGAAACATATGGAGCATGCATGACATGAGGTGGATGTGCATACATGGAAGAATGATGTGTATGAGCATATGAGCATGCAGGGACACATGCATGAGTATTTCTCATGTGTGGGTTTGCACGTGTCCATGGGTGTGGAGCATAAAAAGTGTCATGAGTGTCCACTTGTGAAGTAGGAGATTTCCTACGTGGATGAAGGTTGGTGTACATATAAGCATGGCCTCTCTTTTGGTTTCCACCCTTAGTGGGTTTCTTGCCAAAAGGAAGAGATTGTGAAGTGGTGGCCTTCTTGGTATGTTTGCTACCAATAGTGTTTTTGACACCACATGTGGATACACCGGAGGATGGCCTCACAAAGTCTATAGTAACAACACTATAGGATGTGCGAGAGTTGAATGCGTTTGCTTCCACGAAACCAAGTCCAACACGATGTATGGCCGGAAATTGGTTTGCGAGCAATTCATCCAATTGTCAGTTCCCTTTATTAAATCCCATAACTCGGGAGCACATGAGCTCATATTTCTCCTCAAGAGAAGAAATATTGGTATCTAAGGTGGACACCCTTGCTTTGAGCTCGTGCACTTGAGTTTTAAGAGAATCAGTCTCTAAACCCAATTGTGTGTTTTGTGAAGCTAGATCATTATTATCCTTTGGATACGTTTGATCTAGTTGAGATTTGAGGGAATTCACCTCATTTCTCAATATGTCATTTTGACAAACCAAAGAGGTTTTTTCAAGTGTAAGTGTATCAACAATGGTGTCATTGTTGATAATGCATGGTATGGATGGTTTGCTAACATTTAATTTCTTTAAACTAGTATATCTAAGCATTAGAGATTGATACTTAGAAAATAGTTCTTCGTTAGCACTACGAAGTTCATCCATTGTTACATCGGGTTCATCGATATCGGTATCACTCTCATCGGAGAGTGGATCTTTTCGGGCCATGAAACACATGCGAGCACTTTCACCCTTCTCATCCTCGGATTCGCTTGAGGAATCTCCACTTGAATCATCAAACATACTGACAAGTCCTTTCTTCTTATCCTTCTTGTACTTGTCGGACTTGTGGTACTTCGGAGCCTTCCAGTTCTCTTTGTTTCAGAGCATCGGGCAATCCTTCTTGATGTGCTCTGGCTTGTTACACTTAAAACAAAGAGATGAAGAGTTGTTAGTGGAATCAAATTTATTCTTGGAGGGAAATTTACCTTTGCGAAAGAAGCGTTGGAACTGCTTCGTCATTTGAGCCATTTCCTCCAAGTCCATCTCGTTTTCTGATTCTTCACTATCGGAGGATGAAGAATTAGCTTTGAATGCTAACGCTTTCTTCTCGGCCTCCGTAAGGTTCATCACAGCTCCAATCTTCAATCGGTTCTCCCGTCTTACTTCGTAAGACATGAGAGTATCGATGAGATTTACGACTGTGTAATTCTTCATGTCGTTGACCTCCTCAATGGCAATAGCTCATTGTTCCCATTTGGATGTCATTCCCATTATAATCTTTCTCACCTTCTCTTGTTGGGTGTAGACTTGCCCAAGAGCTTCAAGTTCATTGGTGATGTCGGTAAAACGTCCGTACATAGTTGCTATGCTCTCATTATCGTGCATGTGAAACATATCGAAATTTTGTACAGCAACATATAGTTTAGACAGTTTTACCTTATTCGTACCCTCATGGGTAACGAGTAGATGGTTCCAAATTTGATATGCACTCTTACATGTGCATATCTTGTTGAACTCATCCGGATCCAACGCACAATGAAGAGCGTTCATTGCCTTGACGTTGTTCACTTCGGTGGAATTCTCGAAGGGCGTCCATTTGTCAAAATCCTCTTCGAAGGGTTCGACGAATTCCTTGTGGAGGGTTCTCCAAAGAGAAGCACTCCTCAGAAACGTCTCCATCCGGCATTTCCAATAGCCGAAATTCGTGCCATTAAAATGCGGAGGACAAACCGTTGATTGTCCTTCGAAGACGGTGGATGCTCCATCACGGTCGTGATTGTTGTAAGAAGTCGGTGGAGGAACGTTATTGTTGTTGGATGCCATATCTATAAACCAGCGCTCTGATACCAATTGTAAGGTCCCTGGCTATGAGGAAAACACTAGAATGGGGGTTAAATAGTGTTTATACAATTTAAAATGATAATTACACCAAATTAAATTCCTAACCAACAATTAATACGGAATGAAAATAAACCCTAAAAATGAAACAATGCAAACACAATGATGTTTCAAGGGTTCGGATTACCGAAGTCAACTCCCGACTTGTTCCCGGTAATCCTATGTCCCTTCCACCCGGATACCACCGGATACTCAAGTTAGAACCCTAACTTGAGGTTTCCTTTAAACCCACTTGTAGCAACCCTACAAGTGAAATCAAAGTACACTCGATGTCCTTGACTCCCACAACGTGGGAGCAAGCAAAACACTCTCACAACCCGAGGGTTAATCTAATAACAAAAGTTATGAAATATTGAAATGACAACACTTACAATCACATATGCCTTGAAGTAGAACTTGAAGGAGCAAGTGTGTTGTGTGTTGAATGTCTCTCTTGGAAGAGAGGAAAGCCCTTTCTCTTGACAGCACCAATTGCCTAGAAGATTTCTCTTTGGTTCTAGGTTAGAGAGCAAGAGATTGAAAGATAGGAATTCTAGGGTTTTAGGATTTGAGAGCTTAGATCAAGGAAGATTGAAAGCTTGAATAGTTGAATAAGTGAGTTACCTCTCAATGGAACAGAAGAGGCTACCTTTATAGGTTTCTCAAATCCCACAAACTGAATCCCCAAAAACCCCTTTGAAATCCGTGCAGAAAAAGCCAACGGATAGAATTTACACACGCGACAGTCGACTGTTGAACAAAACACAGTCGACTGCTGCATTGTGTCAGAGGGTAGGTGAGAATTCAAACGGTAACTTACCACGTGGACAGTCGACTGATGAAGAGAAGACAATCGACGGTAAATCTAACAGGCGACTGTAATTCCTTCTACAGGCGACTAGCCGCAATATGGGTAAGCTAAGAAAATCTTAGAAAATTCTGGGAAGACAGGACATGTAACTGATGTGGAACACACAACTGCCTGTGCCATGGGTAGGTGACTGTGAAACCAACATCAGTCGACCGTCACAAATCCTGACATTTTTCAGAGAGCTGAGTCTGCAGAGAGCTCAAAAACAGACGACTGTTGAAGCATTGATAGTCGACTGTGCCATTGGATAGGTGACTATAAATACAATATCAGTCGACTGGTACTAAAATGTTAAACATTTTAGAGAGCAGATTCTGCAGAGTAATCATGAACAGGCGATTGTTGAAACATTTACAGTCGACTGTGCCTTGGACATGTAAATGTAAATACAACATCAGTCGACTGGCCAGATGAAAAGGAAAATGATCTTTGGGCTGAAGATAGACATGCGACTGATTAACAAATCACAGTCGACTGTCTCTTGGACAGTCGTCTGTATAATTTACAGCAGTCGCCTGAAAGAGTTAAAGCTTAGAAAGACCAAAAATCATCTGATTAAGTATGTGCATAACAGGCGACTGTAGAACAAATCATAGTCGACTGTTTTTAGACAGGCGACGTAAACCGTTCTGCAGTCGACTGGTGAAATCATAACATGCACATTCTTGAGAATTATGAATTGGAGTCTAAGGAAAAGTGATCTAATGATTTCTTAAGACTGAAATGAAGATGTGTGTGTGCTCCAACATAGTTCTACTTCTAAGCTACATACTAGAAGAGAAAAAGAAGATTACATTTGTAGAACTCTCTCTTTTATCCAAAGTATGAGCTTGAGGTCTTCTAGGAGCTTCAATCACCATCTTTGATCATCCAATCCACTTTTCTTGCTTTCATTGATCTTTGAGTGACATCCATTGCTAATTGATCTTCAAGATATGCTTAGGCAATGGATTAACTGCAAATAGGGGATTAGTCACAAGTATTTATGTTTGCTCATCATTAACACCAAATAGGAAGAAGTCCAATACTCAATATTCTCCCCTTTTTTGTTGATGAAAAACAAACATAAACAAAAAGATAAATAATTGTGCTTTAAAGAAAATGGAGAACATCAGGGTCTCCAGCGAGGAAGGAAAAACCGTCTCAATCGGGTCATTACTCCCTGGCGACCTAAAAGAGTGGTTAATCGCCCTCCTAAGAGAGCATGTCGACATCTTCGCCTGGACCCCGAAGGACATGCCTGACATCGACCCTGAGGTAGTGTCACACTAGCTGGAGGTCGACCCGACCTCCAAGCCCATGAAGCAAAAGAAGAGAAACAGTGAGGCAAAAAGATGAAAGCTGCTAACGAAGAAGTAGATCGACTTCTGGCGGCTCGCTTCCTTCGAAAAGTCAAGTACTCCGAATGGCTCTTGAATGTCGTGATGGTCAAGAAGGCAAACGGTAAGTGGCGAATGTGCGTCGACTTCACCGACCTTAACAAGGTGTGCACTAAATATATCTTTTCCCTTCCACGAATCGACCATCTGGTCAACAGTGCCTCGGGCTACGAGCTTCTCAGCTTCATGGATGCCTTCTCCAGGTATAACCAGATTCAAATGGCATCGGAAGATGAGGAGAAAACTTCTTTTATCACTGATCGAGGTATATTCTGTTACACTAAAATACCATTCGGTTTGAAAAATGCAGGGGCCACATACCAACGCATGATGAACGACGTCTTCGAGGCTCAAATAGCGCAAAACCTAGAAGTTTATGTCGACGACATGTTGGTTAAGTCGAAGAAGCCAATGGATCACCTCGCAGACCTCCGAGAGATATTTGCACAGATCCGACGATACAACCTTCGACTAAACCCTGCCAAATGTACATTCGGGGTTCATTCGGGGAAGTTCCTCGGTTTCATGTTGACGAACCGAGGGATCGAGGCCAACCCCGACAAAATTGCTGCCATCATCACGATGAAGGAGCTCTCGACTCTTAGAGAGCTCCAGAGGCTGAATGGAAGGATAGCGGCTTTGGGACGATTCCTGTCTAAGTCGGCCGAGAGGTCATTACCTTTCTTCAGGATGCTGAGAAAGGCGATAGCCTCTGCCACGAGCGGCAAGAGAATCTTCGAATGGGATGCGGACTACAAAAAAGCTTTCTCAGAGTTGAAGGAGTACCTTCGCACCCCACCGCTCCTGACCAAGCCAGATAAGGACGACCAACTCATCCTCTACCTAGCCGCCACCGAAGAGGCCGTGAGTTCGGTGCTCGTCAAAGAAGATGATGTGGTACTGATCGGCCCCCGATATACACCCGGAGAACGATTGTAGTTTTACCGCAAGCGCACGGTCAAGTGGCGAGCGGGTATCGAACACGAGGAGGTGGTGTTGGTTCCAATCTATCCTAGGTTGGTTTGAATACGAAGGTTTTATTGGTGGAGATGGTTATGGAATGATATAATGGAAATGGTGGTGGATGTCGGTATCGGTGATAAAGAAGTCGGATAAATATCAACGCAAAATAAATATAATAAAAGTGTCTAGGGTTAGGGAATCCCCACTACGGATAGTCATTCATCTTTATGAATCGTGAATCTCAATGTTGCAAGACTTGCATTGAGGTGAACTAGTCGTAACTAAATAGAGAACCAAGCTCACGCTCTCGCGCTATAGCCGATCTATAGTAACCTAGATTAGGTCCCACTCTCGTGCAAACCCTAATCTAAACCACTAGCATTAAGATCGACATTATCGTTCAATCGCCCCTCGAGCCCACTCTCGTGCAAACTCGAGTTACGACCTAGGTTGTGATAGCTCGTATTCGTCCAATCTCTTGCAAACGAATATGGGTATAGATTTATAATAAAAATCCTAGCTTTGGTCCAATCTCTTGCAAACCAAGTCTAGAGAATCTCGATTATAAACCTAAATCAAATATCTAGGCCTTCCCATCGATCAGAATCCAATCTCTTGCAAACCCCAATCGATGGAAATTCCTAGCAATCCGTGATAAATCAATCACAACCTAACCTCCTAGCAATTCTAGCAACTTAGAAATTCATTCATCACAAATTTGAAATTAGATCTATAGGGTTCATCCCCATGCCCTAGAACATCAAATCTACTCAAGCATAGCAATAACGATAGAGAAATCGATAGAAAACTTTGCTTGCATATATAAAGATATCAAATCAAAGATTCAAATAATAAGAACAAGGATACTTAGCTTTGATGAAGAACTTCAATCCAATTACAAGCTTTTTTGATCCAAGAGGGGGCCTAGGGCATGGCCTAACCTCTAAAAAAACTCTAAGAAAACATAATGGGGACTCCCCTCTAATGACGGCTACAAACCCCTTATATAGCCCCTCAAAACCCTAGCAAATAACCCTAGAAAACCCCTCAAATTTGTGCCCAAAAACAGCCCTGGCCTCAACTTAAAATCTGGGCCCGCAGTCACTCAGGCCGAGTGGGAATATGACTCAGCCGAGTGGAAATTCCAGCACTTCAGCATCAACTTGCAGAAATTCTCCAGATTTCATCCGACCTCTGATTGGTGTGTTCTTGGCAGCGTTGGAATCTTCTTGAAGTCTACTATCCATAAAAAATATGAGAAAAATACTTTGCCCATTGGAATGATAGAAGATTTTAAAAGAGTGAGAGGCTGTCTGAAAATCTGGGCGCTGCGTCACTCGGCCGAGTGGAAATATGACTCGGCCGAGTGAAAGTGTGACTCGGCCGAGTACGTCAGTCTGTAGATCATCCAAAAAAACAGAGAAGTTGGCATGGCTCTCTTCGCATTCTTGTCTCCACTCGGACGAGTGGAGTTCTCTACTCGGCCGAGTGGAATTAACCACTGGGCCGAGTACATTGCGATACTCATGCTTGCAATGTCGTCGTGTCAGTCTTGCGCGGCCGAGTAGACTGCTTCACTCGGCCGAGTGAACTGCCTTGTCGAGTGGCCTGTTTCAGAGCCCATTTCTCCTCCTCCTCGCTTCCTCATCGATTCCTTTGACGTTCTTCTTCTTCTTTCACTTCTTCTTCTTTCACTCATCCTTTATCACTGATAAGTCCTCAATAAGGCCGCCGTGGGCGATGCTCTGGTGTGCGTGAAAGTCCCTTAAGCTCATTTTTGCTCCCAATTGCTCCATATTTCCTGAAATCCGACAAAAACAAGAAATAGTGAAAAGTAACACAATATCATCGAATAATCGTGAAAATCGCAATATGAGCAATCGAAATGGTGTGAAAACATGCGGAAAAAAGGTGTAAAATATGGACCGATCAAAATCCCCCAAGCTTACCTCTTAATCGTTCTCGAGGAAGATAAGTAGAGAGACGAACTCGGGAGATGAAAACAAAGTAAATGAAATGAAAAAGAAAGAACACGAGGTGGAAGGGGTTGCTAGATTATTCTCTCAGATCTCAAGCCATAAGCTACACATCACGATAACTTGGAAAATAATCACATGCTATAAGGATTTCATATCTTACTTAAACATGGTACTTGCAAGCTTTTAAGAACAACAAAATGGACTCTCTAAATTCATACAATCAATTCATATCCACATCACACATTCTATAGAATTTAATATACAAATGTTGGTGATGCACTTTTCAATCAAGAGTTATAATAGAAGCATATAAGAATCACACCAAACATGCAATGGAGAATGGAATAATTCATGACATTCACATATTTATATCGATTCATAAGAAATCTCCATAACTAAAGTATTTTGCTAAGTTTCAGCATTATCAAACTTCCCCATTCGTGCACCTCCCCACTCTAATGTCGTACTCACTCATATGGTCAAATGAATTCACCCCCCATGCTTAGCTTGAGGCATCACATCAAAAGGAATATGATAGAGGAAAATGGGATTTTTGCCTTGGATTTCCCAAGTATTTTGTGGCTCCAATAATGAGATAGAGAGATTTTTTTCTTTTTTTTTGAACTCTCTCTTTCTTTTCATATTTTTTTTTTGGAATTTTGTAGGAGCTATTTGATTTGTATTTTTGGTTTTTGGCTCCTTTTTGGCTTTTTGGACTCTTTTCTTTGGAGCTACTTTTTCTTTTGTATGGATTTTTTTGAGAAGTAGATGCGATATAAGTAGCTTTAGGGGGTGAACTCAAGTGACATGTAGAGAATAAAAAGATATATGTTGAGAAGAAAATAATGTAACACTCAGTTCACTCTAAGATGTGCACAAATGGTTCAATAAAATAATACTTCAACTAAAACTCATATGATAAGCATGGATATTCTCAATCATCTCAATAAAAAGTGAAGTCAAGCGGTAAAGCGCACAATCATATCAGGCATGCAACAGAAGGTGAAGAAGACAATAATGCAGAAGCTTCCATTATACAATTGATGCGTGAATCTTGGTGCACTTCCAACAAAAGGATACTAAACACTAATTCATACATTCAGCTTCAATTAATATCATGCATTCATATAGAGGAATTATCAAAAGAAATAGATTTACAAGCACATGGATAGCAGGACAATGGAATACTCTAAGTAGCATGGCATGGAATAATAAGCATCGTGATGGTTGCTAAAGCAATAAGAGATATCATCATACGAAATTCATCTAGCGGAAGAAAAGAAAAGGAAAATAAAGAAATAAAAGTAAAAGAGAGAAAAGGAAAGAAAAACAAGCACACAATATGATGTATGAACACACATAAAAGAAAAATAAGATGGGAAAAATCAAAAAGATGATGCAAAATTTTTGAAAAATCCTAAAATACCTAAAATAAAGTAAAAATGCAACTAATGCATCTAAATGGCATGGAAATGCACTCCCTCAAGCTTAAACTTCACATTGTCCTCAATGTGATCATAATGGAAGAATATGAGGAACAAGGATAAATATGGGAGGTGAATGAAAAATGATGAAATGAGTGACATGAAATCCTAATGCAACTATATGCACATACAATGATGCATGAGAGCGCCTTCCCCTAAGCTAAACCAAGCAGTCCTATTCAAATGACGCGATCAAAAATGTCACGTCTTTGCTAAGCGAGATTGAGTCAGACGAATAAGAATGTGAGTATTCACTTGAAAGAAATGCTCGATGGTGGTGATCAAAAGGATGTGGCGTATCAAAATATGAAGAGGGCAATTAATATATATATATATATATATATATATATATATATATATATATATATAATGGGTTTGGGGTGTAAAAGATTTTTGTTGCTGTCATATGAGGTGCTATTTATTCAAGCAAATCTATACGGTCCTCTCGCTGTCGAGAGGATTCGTGTTTATTGAAAGCATAAAATTTCTACACTACTGGATTAATATCACCTATAGCAAAAGGTGGATCCAGTATTTTTGCCGGTGCAGGCAACTGCTCCAACTGCTCCTTCCGTGGCTCCACCAGACGCATGTGTCCACGGACTCCAACGAACCCCAGCAATGCATCCCCCAGCATTCCCACAAAGACTCCACCTGTACCCTGCAGAGAATAGGATGCATCAGTTCGCTGCAAAAAATTCACCCTCGTAATAAAAGTATTCCAAAGAGGATCGTCTATAGAAATATATGAAATAAATAATAGTAGACGATACTTCCCTGAAAATAATCCAATATCCTCTCGTGATGTGATAGTTGTCTCAGTGGTGTCCTCTCTCAGCTGCTCAGGTAAATCTGGATCGTAGGTGTGGACCTCCTCGGCAGGCTCGTCAAACTGTGACACATCCAAGCATACCTCCGATCCATAATCGTATGTACACTGCAAAAGGTACGACGTGTCAAAAATATCTGAATCAAAGTAAATATCAAATGGAATACATGATTCAGAAATGGGATGTGTAAAAATATCTCCCTGAGTGGGAGCAGTAAGCTCTGTGGGATAGCCCTCGACATCAGTGGAAGAATGAGGTGGCTGCAGGAGCTCTAATGGAGGAGGGTAGTGCTCGGGATCCTCATGAATGGCTGTGTCCTCGTCCCGATACACGACCTCCTCGACGATAAGTTCTGGCTCCGTGTGTAAGGCCTCCTCAAAAGCATGCTCTGGCGCCGCATGTGAGGCCTCCTTGTCAATATGCTCTGGCTCGACAGTGTGCTCTTTTGTTTTCTCATCAACTATCAATGTAGGCTCTGTCTGGAATGGTGATGATGGCTGCTCATGTGTGTCAACTTGTGGGGATGTATCATGTGGAGGGGAATGCCCGCAAGCAATCCGAAAATATAGTCTATCCCCCTCAAGACTGACATGGATGTACTCCTCAATTATTCCTGCAGTTGAAACACGGTTCATAACAAAATCTGCAAATCGTAGCTCAAATGCATCACCTGCTGTAAGGCTCTCTGAACCGGCGAAACTTACTGACTCTAAGAGGCCATCCAATAATATCTGAAATGCGTCCTCCACTGGCTGTGCATATGACTCAATTTCTGCTTCCTCCACGGCCTCTTCGTCCATCCATTATTTATATGCAATAGTTGTATTCGTAGGATGTGTGATCGATGACGGCACATTCTGGCTCTGGTAATATGACCGGTGATGCTTCTTGCCCATAAAATGAAGAAGCAGAACTGATATCTTTGGAAATCTCTGCAACCTTAAGCATGAGCGCATTCATTTCAAGATCACTCTTCACCCATTCCAATTGAAGGTCGCCCTTATTAAGCCTGGCTTGTATTTCAACTTGGTGTGCATGCATCTCATCAAAAAAAATCCTTTGTTTCACATCAAGCAGAACTGATATCCTTTGTATTTCAACGAGGAGGTGGTGTTGGTTCCAATCTATCCTAGGTTGGTTTGAATATGAAGGTTTTATTGGTGGAGATGGTTATGGAATGATATAATGGAAATGGTGGTGGATGTCGGTATCGGTGATAAAGAAGTCGGATAAATATCAACACAAAATCAATATAATAAAAGTGTCTAGGGTTAGGGAATCCCCACTACGGATCGTCATTCATCTTTATGAATCGTGAATCTCAATGTTGCAAGACTTGCATTGAGGTGAACTAGTCGTAACTAAATAGAGAACCAAGTTCACGCTCTCACGCTATTGCCGGTCTATAGTAACCTAGATTAGGGCCCACTCTCGTGCAAACCCTAATCTAAACCACTAGCATTAAGATCGACATTATCGTTCAATCGCCCCTCGAGCACACTCTCGTGTAAACTCGAGTTACGACCTAGGTTGTGATAGCTCGTATTTGTCCAATCTCTTGCAAACGAATATGGGTATAGATTTATAATATAATCCTAGCTTTGGTCCAATCTCTTGCAAACCAAGTCTAGAGAATCTCGATTATAAACCTAAATCAAATATCTAGGCATTTCTATTGATTAGAATCCAATCTCTTGCAAACCCAATCGATGGAAATTCCTAGCAATCCGTGATAAATCAATCACAACCTAACCTCCTAGCATTCTAGCAACTTAGAAATTCATTCATCACAAATTTGAAATTAGATCTATAGGGTTCATCCTCAGGCCCTAGAACATCAAATCTACTCAAGCATAGCAATAACGATAGAGAAATCGATAGAAAGCTTTGCTTGCATATATAAAGATATCAAATCAAAGATTCAAATAATAAGAACAAGGATACTTAGCTTTGATGAAGAACTTCAATCCAATTACAAGCTTTTTTGATCCAAGAGGGGGCCTAGGGCATGGCCGAACCTCTAAAAAAACTCTAAGAAAACATAATGGGGACTCCCCTCTAATGACGGCTACAAACCCCGTATATAGCCCCTCAAAACCCTAGCAAATAACACTAGAAAACCCCTCAAATTCGTGCCCAAAAACAGCCCTGGCCGCAACTTAAAATCTGGGCCCGCAGTCACTCGGGCCGAGTGGGAATATGACTCAGCCGAGTGGAAATTCCAACACTACAGCATCAACTTACGGAAATTCTTCAGATTTCATCCGACCTCTGATTGGTTCATTCTTGGCAGCGTTGGAATTGTCTTGAAGTCTACTATCCATAAAAAATATGAGAAAAATAATTTACACACTGGAATGATAGCATATTTCAAAAGAGTTAGAGGCTATCTGAAAATCTGGGCGCTGCGTCACTCGGCCGAGTGGAAATATGACTCGGCCGAGTGAGAAGTGTGACTCGGCCGAGTACGTCAGTCTACAGATCATCCAAAAAAAACAGATAAGTTGGCATGGCTCTCTTCGCATTATTGGCCTCCACTCGGACAAGTAGAGTTCTCTACTCGGCCGAGTGGAATTAACCACTCGGCCGAGTACATTGCGATACTCAGGCTTGCAATGTCGTCGTGTCAGTCTTGCTCAGCTGAGTAGGCTGCTTCACTCGGCCGAGTGAACTGCTTTGCTCGACCGAGTGGCCTGTTTCAGAGCCCATTTCTCCTCCTCCTCGCTTCCTCGTCGATTCCTTTGACGTTCTTCTTCTTCTTTCACTTCTTCTTCTTTCACTCATCCTTTATCACTGATAACTCCTCAATAAGGCCGTGGGCAATGCTCTGGTGCGTGCGAAAGTCCCTTAAGCTTATTTTTGCTCCCGATTGCTCCATATTTCCTGAAATCCGACAAAAACAAGAAATAGTGAAAAGTAACACAATATCATCGAATAATCGTGAAAATCGCAATATGAGCAATCGAAATGGTGTGAAAACATGCGAAAAAAGGTGTAAAATATGGACCGATCAGGTACAACGGCCCATCTACTACATCACTCAGGTCCTCCGAGGCATGGAGGTCAACTACTCGAGGATCGAAAAGGTGGCCTTTGCGTTGGTCCAATCCGCCAAGAGATTACGGCCGTATTTCCAAGCACACACCATCTTGGTCCTCAATAACACTTCCATAGAGTAGACCCTGAAGAGGCTCGATCGATCAGGGAGAATGACAAAATGAGGGGTCGAACTAAGTGAGTTTGACATCCAGTATAAGTCTAGGACCGCCATCAAAGGGCAGGCTCTTGCCGACTTTATTGTCGAACTCACCTACGACGACTGCCCCTAGGAAGAGGTATGTGCAACTAGCATAATGCCTGAGAGGCTATCCCCTCGCCCTCAACCAGTAAGGCAAAAGATGCAATCGAGGACAAGGAAACCTGGATCGTTCAGGTCGACGGTTTGGCCACACAAGTCGGAAGTGGTCCGGGATAATCATCCAAACATTTGCAAGCGACATAATTGAATATGCCCTTCGCTTCGATTTCCAAACCACTAACAATGGTGCAAAATATGAAGCGGCCATCAACAGACTCCGACTGGCTCGAGCCCTGGGGGCAAGAGTAGTCCAACTACTCAGTGACTCCAGCCTCGTTGTCCATCAACTGAATGGGACCTTCGAGGCCTGCGACGACTCAATGCAAAGTTACGTGCAAGTCGCTAAAACAGAGCTCGCCACATTCGCACGCATAGAAATTCATCACGTGCCAAGGTCAAAGAATCATCGAGCTGACGCCTTGTCGAAGCTTGCATCGTCCTCCCCTGCAGGACTCGGTCAGACCGTGTACGTACAATGTCTATCACATCCCAGCGGGCTGTCACAAGAGCTTCTGAGCCTGGACCAGGGGGGCACGTGGATGGATCCGATAATCCGTTACTTAAACACCGGGGAGAAACCGACCGACCCAGTGGAGGCACGAAAACTTGAGCGGAAGGCCTACCAATTCGTACTACTGGATGGTTCATTGTACAAAATACGATGGACCAGGTATGATATCTTCCCCTACCTTAAATGCTTAGCCCCACAGGAAGCGCACTACGTGATCCAAGAGATCCACGAGGGCGACTGCGGGAACCATTACCGAAGGAAAGCCATAGACTTAAAGGCTGTAAGACAATGGTACTTTTAGCCAACGATGTTCAAATATGCCATCGAATATGTTCAGCGATGCTCAACCTGCCAAAAGTTCTCAAAGATCAGCTCGACTCCACCAACTGATCTGATCCCCATCGTCAACCCAGTTCCTTTTACCAAATGGGGACTGGACCTCCTTGGACCATTCAAACCAACGAGTGGGCAATGTAGATACCTAATAGTGGCGATCGATTATTTCACTAAGTGGATCGAAGCAGAGTCCCTATCCCGAATCACCTGGAAGGAGGCTCGAAGCTTCGTTTGAAAGTCTGTCGTCTGTCGTTTTGGCATCCCACAGTCATAGTAACAGACAACGGGACACAATTCGACAGTGCCGGCTTCAGAGACTTCTGCACAGAGCTGAAGATAAAGCTGCACTTCGCCTCCGTCACCCATCCTCAGTCTAACGGCTTGGCTGAGTCAGCCAACAAAAGCATCTTGGGCCCCTGTGGAAGAGAATAACTGGGCTTGAAGGAACTTGGCTGGATGAAATCCCCGACATATTATGGTCGTACAGAACGACCCACAATACCTCGACGGGAGAAACACCGTTCCTGCTGGCCTACAGATGCAAGTCCGTCGTCTCTGTCGAGGACAATGAGCGATCGCTTCGTCTTCAATACTACGACGAAGAAGGAAACTCAGAGGGCCTTAAGCTCAACCTACAACTGGTGGACGAGGTCCGTAAACAGGCGTTAGCGACCCTCATCGAATAGAAGGGGCGCATGGTCCTCTTCTTCAACTCGAAAGTTCACGAACGCAGCTGTTGTGTAGGAGACTTGGTGCTGTGTATGGCCGCTTTCACTCCTGAGATCCTCAAGCAGGAGAAGCTCGCTGCAAAATGGGAAGGACCCTATACAGTGATTGATGTACTCGGTCCTGCCACATATCGACTCGCTACTTTGGATGATATGGAACTTCCTCATCCTTGGAACGCGGAACATCTACGAAATTATTATCAATGATTGTACTAAACAGGTAACATAACCGTTCATTTTTTATTCTATGCATGTTCATTCCGAATGCAGAGTAGATCGTTCTTTGACATCAGTCGAGCGACCCTCGTCAGCCGTAAGTCGAAGGGGCCTTGCCCCTCGCCACCGAACGATCCTCGTGGGCCATAAGTTGAAGGGGCCTTGCCCCTTGCCACCGAATGATCCTCGTCGGCCATAATTCGAAGGGGCCTCGCCACTCGCCACCGAACGACCCTCGTATGTAGGGATCACCTTACCCTTGCAATACTAACAACACACACTAGAGGGGGGTGAATAGTGTAATGGCAATAAAATTATCCAATTAAAATTAAACTTGCAAATGCGGAATTATAAATGCAAGAGGAAATAATTGACACAATCAATCCAAACGCAAACACAAGGAATTACCTGGTTTCCCAAACTTGGGTACATCCAGCCACACCAATATCAACTATAATCCCACACAGAGAATTGAATACAAATCTCACAAGGAGATACCCCACAAAGAGGATTTATGTCCTACACAAGGACCCAACCAACCCTACACAAGGGTCAAGACTCCCACACAAAGAATCACTAACTCACACTCAGAGAATTAGGGTTAGCCCTACACTAGGACACTAAACTCCCACAAAGAGAGTTACTCCTACAAAGAGAGTTATTCCCACAAAGAGAATATCCTAATCCCACAAAGAGATAACCTTCCACAAAGAGAGAAAGACTAATTCACACAAAGAGAATTAGAGAGAACAAATTCACCAAGTAAAGTAAATACTCTTACCTATGCCTTGAGATGCTTACTCTTGAATGGATGCAAGGCATGGAAGAGGATATCCAAGTGTTGAGATATGCTTGAAAGCACTTGGATGAATTCCCTTGAGCTGGACTTCAATGCATGAAGAAGAATGAGAGCTCTTGAGAGGGAATTGAGGGAGTTTGGGAGTGGCTTATAGATCTCTTGAGATATTCAATAGCATCAAGAAGAAGTAAGAGATGGAAGCCCACTCATATATATAGGAGCCCTATATCAAACCCCAAAACCCAAGAAAACAGCCAAAGAAACAATTCTGCAACGGCTAGAAACTGGGCGAAAACGACAGGAACAGTCGACTGATGATCAAAAGACAGTCGACTGATCAACGGCTAGAAAATATCCAACGGCTATAATCTGAGACAGGACAGTCGACTGATGAAGACAGTACAGTCGACTGAGAACAGGACATGCGCCTATAAATCCTTCAGCAGGCGACTGTTGCATGGGATGGAATAAAACAGAGAGCTGCACTCTTTCTCCAGTTAAGCACACAGGCGACTGATGTCAATAATACAGTCGACTGTCTATTAGTCAGGCGACTGTAAATCCTTAATCAGTCGTCTGCTGAATAAGATGGAGAAAAGACAGAGAGAAGCAGAGATTGCACTTACGCTACTCAGGCGACTGATGACCAATCTACAGGCGATTGTAAATATACAGGCGACTGTAAACTGACCAGTAGGGGACTGTGCGTAAAGCTCAAGTTTGAGTCAATTGAAAAGTTGACTTGAGTTGTGCATATCAGGCGACTGTAGAAGGATCTACAGGCGACTGGAAATCACCCAGTCGACTGTGTTTCCTTCATCAGGCGACTGATGGAAAGCCAGAGACTCCAAATGAGTCTTTGGACAAAGTGAACCTATTGGGTTGGATTCTATGATAATCCTAAGGCTCACTAAGATGGTTAAATGCATATGCATGAATGAGTAAACCATCTACCAAGGCATTACATTAATCCTAGACTCAAAAGAGAGAGAAAGCAATAAAGTAAATTACATGGATTACAATTCTTTCCTTAGAGTCTAAGTCTTCAAACTTGATGCCTTGATTGCTCTCCATCATCTCCAAGCTTTGGCACTCCTTGAGTCTAAGCAAAGGTCCTTCTTCACTTGATGTCCATCCTTGCACCAAGTGATTAGTCTCCAAGAAAGATATTCTTGAAATAAACTGAGAGACTAAAACATGAGAGTCATTAGCAACGACATAATGTTATGATCATCATCAAAATAAGATTGGTATGAAACACCAATACTCAACATCGTAGGCCGTAAGTCGAAGGGGCCTTGCCCCTCACCACCAAACGACCAACGTATGTGCATCTGCCGAAAGAGCGTGATTCATGGTTTTAAAGGTTATATCCATTAGGTGAATACGCCTTTCCTATCCATGACATAACTTGCCTAAGGATTTCTATGAAATTTCAAGTTAGGTCATCGAGGGGCCACACACACACAGAGATATTTAGATAAGAGAGAGATGCGAATAAAAGAAATAAGATCGCATAAATTCTTTCTTCATTCATTTCAAATTGAGGAAATTGTAGAAGAAATTACAAAATTGAAGGACTGCCCAAGAAGGAGGAGGAGCGTTCCCCGACACTAAGACGTTGGTGAAAGCCTCCATCGACTTTGTGAGCTTAGCAGTAAGCTCGACCTTCTCCCTCGTGGCAGCCTCCTCGAGCTCTGCGACTCGGGCTTGAAGCCTGGCTTTCTCCACCTGGCTAGTTTCTGCACACCTCTCAAAGTAATAGACTTTGGCCCGAAGCTCGATCGTCTCCTTCTTGAAGGCGTCGAGCTCTCCTTCGAGATGGGACCTCTCCGTCCGCCACTGGAGCTCGATAGATTTGTGGATGGACGATAGTGACAAAAGGCTGTCCTTAGCCTCTGTCGTCTCCCACTCGACCGTCGCCTTGTCGGCTAGTGTCTTCCCTAAGTCCTCCTCTGCCTCCTTCACCCGTGCCTCGGAGCGGAGTACTCCACGCTCTGCGTCTGCCACCTGTCGATCTCCGTCGATCAAGTCGGCAGCCCGATGACGCAGCATGGCCCCAATGACGGACATCTGCAAGCAAAACAAACGTCAGTCAAGAGCATCGACCGACTTGGATACCAAAAGGCAAAGGCTTGGAGGGCATACCTGGTATCCGCTCCCCACAAAGAAGTTGGCCATCCGCTCGAGATCCAACTTCTGCAGAAAATCCGAGTCCATGGGGAGGATTGAGTTCTCCACCACCCTGACAATCATCCCGAAGTCCATCAGGGCCGACTCCTCCTTGCCAACGGCGAAGGGGGGCAGGTGAAACTCACCTTGAACCGGCCCCGAGGATCGAGACAAAAGCCGATTCAGCAGCAAAACCAGCAGGATGGGCAACACAATGTCACCCCGGCCATTGGTCCACGAGGGGTGTCGTGGGGCCCTTGGGCATCGAAAAGGCCTCCGCTGCCTCAGGAGTCTCAAGAGGAGTGACCCCCTTTCCTTTCCCCATGGGGTCCTCTATATCCACCTGCGTCCTTTTGGGAGACCCCTCCTCCTCATAGGAGGGTGTCTCCGTCTTCTGACCGACCCCCCTGTCGGCTTGATGACATCGGCAGAGTCGATGTCAACCACCTCTGAAGCCGCTACAACTACGACGGAAGCCAGGGGGACAGGTGGCTGTGTGGGGGCTTGGCTGGAGGCCTCCCTCGAAGAAGCTCGGGAAGAAGACCTAGGGGTCTGCTGGGTCTCTCCCCCTTCGGAAGAGGAACTCTGACGGAGGAGGGGGGACCGGGAGCCTGACTCCTTGACGTGAGTGCTCGATCGATCAGGTCAAGCACCCGACCTTTCGACCGTCCTTTTCTTCTTCCGTTGCTTCCTCCAGACTAGGTCCAAACTGGACTCGCCACTGCATCGGCCGTCGTTGGTCATGTCTACAGACAACGAAGATAATTACCGTGAGTAGCAGAGCTAAAGATACAGATTTGAGATACCTTACCTGGGCTCCATAAAGGATCTTTATCGTGTTATCACTCAACAAATATTGAATCGGCCTATCTTGTCCCGGTCGACTCAAGAGGGACTTCATTGCCTTGACCTCGCTCGGCGACAACCTGGCTCGAACCTGCTCTACAGACATCCGAGATTCCATCATAAGCTCGGGATTCGGAGAACTCTAGCCATTGAGCAATGGCCCTAGGTCGGGGAGAGCGACGTACACGAAGGTATCCAACCACCCAAGGTCGAAAACTAGGAGGTCGTATATGAGCCTCGTACCCGGGTGAGCAACGATGTGATACCACACTCGCCAAGAGTCTGCTACTATCCTAAAGAAATATCTGAACAGCTCGAGGGTCGAACAGACTCCACAAATCTCGCACAACTCGATGTAGCCAACGAAGGGGGGAAAAGCTTGATGGGCGAGCCTACAGATGGAAAGCTCCGAGAAGCACAGAACCTCAATGATGAAGGGGTGAAGGGGGGATCAGAGCCCTAAGCGGAAAGACTTAAGATACACCCTAACCTCCTTCTTCCGTGGGAAACACACTCTCGTCCGAATCTGGCACCCTAACCCGGAAGGGCTCACAGGGACAACCTCGCCAAACCTCGGCGGTCAGATTGAGGGAGAACCTAGGGGCCATATCTAAGATAACCCCAGGGACCTTCATGAAGGGTTTTGGCAGATCCTTAGGGCTCAAATCTGTGCCCGTCCTAAGTCGAATAGACAACATAGGAATAAAAAATAGCAGCGGAAAAACACAAAGCTAAACAATTTAGCTAAAGCCCTAAGGCAAGCCAGAACCTCGCCAAGATCTATGCCGACTTGGGGTGGATCTAACCACCCCAATAAGGATCTAGCCTACTGCGACATTAATAAAATTATTCTAAAAATCTACTAACTAACATACCCGGAATCTTGGCCCTGTGACATGCAAGATGCACATCACCACCTTCTTGCGCTCCTTGTAGCCGAGCCACCTCGTGCCTTCGAATTGATCTACCCGAGCCACCTCCGAGCCGATCACTTGCCGAAGAAAGTTTCACTTGAGCAGACCTGCGTCAAAGACGTCTCGATCCAATCCAAACCTCCTCGTAATCTTGTTAGGACCCGACGTGAGGATAGGAAGAGAAAGAGGAGAGGAATATTTAAGTTCACGATCGAGCATGCTCAAAAATAAGGAGATTCTCGAATCGATCACTTGGTGCCCCTACAACGAAGAGGAGGCACCCCTATTTATATAGGGAGTCGGCTCCTCTCTTTTTGTCACGAGCAATGTGGGACAAAATTAGAGAACAGAGATTTGATTTGATTTAATTTAATTTAGTAAGCCTTTCAGAAAGGCCTAACTAACAGCAATTAAATCTCCCTCAACATTGAGCCGTAGAGACGATACAAGTTATCATTTCGAAGAGCTTCGAATCGTGAACGCGTATAAACAAACGGCAACGAATTCTGACTTCGTTTGACCCCTCAAACAATTGCCCAAAGTGGGACAAAAAATCATAGTTCGTAGCCGTCACAAGGGTTTCAAAAAACCCCTAAGTCAACTTAAGTTGCGGGCGCGCCCGCGAAGCTTAGCGGGCGTGCCTGCCAAAGGCAATGGGTGCGCCCACATTGGGCGTGCCCGGAGCGGGCGCACGACCCACTGCTCTCAGCGCGCTGTGCCCGTTACTCTTGCGAGTGGACCTGCTTGCCCAAGTGGGTCTAACACACTCTTGCCATTGACTATTTTTGCGTTTCTGGGCTCGTTTGAGCTCCGTTTTCGACGTGGTTTGAACCTACGATTAGACCGGGATGATCCCGTCATCCAAGTTATCTTTTAAATGCATTTATTCCATTAAATATTGTCATAAACAATTTACAAAATATTTAATCTAATTTGCATCACATGCAAAGTTTGTCCCCTACAAAACTTGAACTCACAACTAACTTGTGGACTTTAAGTATTACATTTCATCGAATGAATTTCTTTTAATGTTCTTCCTATTACCAAGATGTGGATACTACTCGGTGTGAGACCATACAGCCTGAAACTACTACAGGTGGGGCTCGAAACCCCTAGACGGCTGTAACCACGAGCAGCAGGCGTCGTCCCTGTTTCAGAATCATACTTACGTGATCGACCCATTGACGAACGTGTCGTTATGATCACTCTGATAGTGTCAGTGATGAATTCCGCAGTTATAGTCCCTTCGTCAAGACTGTGTCACTGCATGGCCTAGGGTATGGTTTACTGTTAACCCCATTAGCCAGCATCGGTCAGTATACAGCGGTCTTTGTAATATACACGTTGTACATCCTATAACGTACCCCGGTCGAGGATTAACACAAAGACTGTACTGATACAGTGACACTAACTTCCCTTTAACGGAAGAGACGAATCCCATCTTAGTCATCTACTTCCCTCGTTAGCTTGAGGTGTCACCTAACCTAAGATCTTTCAGCATGCCGAGCCTCGAAGCTAGATCATAGATCTAAGTGACACTATCCATTCACAGGTTCGTACTGATGACTTCAGGTCTTAAGAACCAGCTAGCATATCATCATTCTAGAGTTATTATTGACAGTCTAGTTAAAGCTTAACAATTTAACAACTCTAAGTTGGTCGTTCAGTGAACTCATTCTCTAATGAGCACCTGTGTCTCGTCTTCGACTTCGCCAAGTCGAATGACTATGAGATCATCATTACCCTAAGGTAAGACAAAGACACAATGGACTAACCGATGTGTCGATATCCTATTCTCGACACATATGTGACCATGAACTGTTTAAGACTTAAGTTTCTAATCGGTCACTAACTTGTCATAATCGAGATCTACATCTAGATACGAATTGACCTGACTATAAGTCTAAGAAAATTATCTAAGTATAAGATTCTACGAATTCATACTTAGGATAATTAATACCATATAATAATTAGAACGAGATGATTATCTTAGGATAAATGCCTCAAGGGCATATGTCTTCCTACATCTCCCACTTGCACTTAGGCTATTTATCGCGGTATCTCATACCGCTATAGCATATCAGTCACACAGGACATTCATATGTCAAACCTAAGAATGGATCCGCTCTATTTTGCTTTTTAATGGAGTCTTATATATACATCATTTGATCACACAAGGTTGATCCTTCGAAAATGCTTTGGATCCTATCCAATAATTTTCCCTTTTGTATGGCTAACAATTTAGCTCATACAATATGATGTGGTGTTAGTCGCTTGTACAAGTCAGTCATGGCTCATTCCAATTATTTTTGTGTCAATTATGTCTGGTACATAAGTGACACCATGAGTCTCTCTATATGCTTGACATAATCAAAACTATTTTGATTCAATGTCGTATATAGACGATTTAATAAGTTGGAACCCTTTTACTTAGTCTGAGATGGAACTAAGTTATATTACCAGCTCCCACTGACTTTGAGAACTATCTGGTTAAATATTTTCAGTAAAGTAATTAAATCATATTTAGACTATTTATAAAGTACAACCAGTTTATAAGTCCTGAATTGGAATATACCAGTGTCAGGTGGGTTTGACGAATGAGTCATATCAAGACCAGTTTATAGGAGTCTTGATGTTGACTTACTCAGTCAAACATCCTACACTGCACTTTCCTTTTACTACATTTAATCCTTTTGTATTAATGGTATCAAATGTAGTTTGATTAACAATTAATCTCAACTCGCGTGTAATTTGGATCATATCCAATTTTACGCTTCTGGAACCTACATGTAACAATAAATTGGCTATACTATATCGTCAACTCCAAAACAATCAAACTGAGTCAGAAGCTCTGCATGACAACTCAAGAATTTATGCATACCAACACAGAGAGTCATATCCACAACAATCGGCCACTCACAATAAATCTCAATTTTAACAAAGCACATTTTCAAGATATCATTCAACAATGGATTCATTATAAATGAATCAAACTTGTTTATGAAAAATAAACTTTGAGTGATTACCACTCAATCATTGTTTTAAACCAAGCACGATACACTTTATTCAAAATAAGAAAAATATTGATCGCTTCTTCATCATATCTCCTTGAAGTCCTTGTACGGCCCAAGTAGCAACGATTACTCCAATGCCGACCGTCCATGGAACTTCTTCCATCCTCTGTGTCACTATCATCCACCTGTATACAATACACAGATGTCTTAGTATCTCATACCATGTAATAAAGAATTTATGGAAATTTTATTCTTTATTAAAAAATAATTTTTGTACCTGAGGTAGATGCATCAGTATGTCCCTTTTTTCTTTTCTGCAAGGTACACCTTGCAGTTCCTCTTCCAGTGGCCTATCTTGTGGCAGTGAAAACATTCGGATTTCGACGGAGCCCCCTTTGTCTTCTTCCCCTTCTTCACCTTGGCTGGTTGTGGGACCTGCCTCTTCTTACCTTTGCCTTTCGACTGGTCTGAAGAAGCAGAGCCAACAACCAACACAGTCAGTTTCTTCTCGATCACCTCAAACTGCCTAAGCATGTTGAGGAGACCAGGAAGATCCGTTTTAATACTGTTCATGACGAAACCAGTAATGAATTGTTTGAAGTCTGGGGTTAAAGCTTTTAGGATGATGTCCATGGCCATCTCATTGTCAAGGACAAAACCCAACTGGGCAGCATCTTCCACGTACCCGATCATCTTAATGATATGATCTTGCACGTGGCCCGTCTCCATCTTAGTTCCCCAGAGGTTGCTCGTGGCTTCAAACTTGGCAGCTCTTGACAGCTTGCCGTACAACTCCTCTGCATTCAGAAGCATGCTTTGAACATCCAAATGTTCGTGCTTCCTTTGCAGGCCGTTGTTCATTGAAGCTAGAGTACGGCACTTGGCCTTCTCGGCATCCCTCTGGTACTGCTTATAGACTTCCTTCTCTTCGTGTGTTGCATCTACGTCAGGCTTGTCCGGAGCATCCTCGAGCAACATGTATCCTATCCCAGCTGGTGAAAGAACTAACTTAATATTCCTTAGCCAATCTTTATAGTTGGTTCCGTCTAGCACGTCCTTTTCAATCATGTACTTCAGACCCAACTCCATTCTGCATTTAAATAGATATTTAATTAGCATATGTTCGTTGTACAGTTTAAATGGTTTTTATTAAACTATATTCTCCCACTAATTTTAAGAATTGAAGCCACAATAATAAACAATTTATTATATTAAAATATTTGTGGGAGAGGGATCCGATTACCCCGAGTCTGACAACCTTGAGTGTAGCTCAACAAGTTTTCCGACTCTGCAGTCGGTAGACGAACTCTTCATCAATCATATAAAATATGATTCCCCATGAGTTTTACCCCTAGTCATTTATGATCATAAGTATGCTCATCCAAATCACAATGACTAGCCTAGTCAGACCCTTGTTTTCGTGCCCAGCCTGACTTACGACGCCGCTCGGTGTATTCACGACACGTCGATTTGGGTCATGACTAAACTTACATCAATGACTCAACTTACACCGACGCTCAGTGTATTCACGACACGACGGGTTGGGTTTAAGTCTAGACTACATCATTGGCTTAACTTATGCCGGCGCTCGGTGTATTCACGATACGACAGTTTGGGTCAAGACAAGATCTCGTCATATGTATTTAAGAAGTCGGTTTCTATAAGGTTGTCATGTCACAGCTTGAGTGTATCTCAATAACTGGAACATGGGTCCTACAGTTACCACTCCTAAAACAAGGAGGGTTACGATTTATCTTGAACAAGATTATTATCGTATTTGACTTAGGTATAGTCGATGGACTTACACAGTCATGATTCGACTCCTTGCGGTCCAGCGGACACAGCCAGGGAATTGACTAAGCCAAGCCACTTAACCCCTAGTCTAGCTACGGTGATCCAGTAAACTTAGCCAAGCACATTGACCGACATCATGATCCATTGAAGAAGACTTATCAATCTTATGTTTGTCCATCAACTAAAAAGGCTTTTATTAATACTAGTTAATCCTTATCAACTAGTGGATCCTTAAAATTCGAAATTTTATGGATTTGTTCAATAACTTTTATTAGATCCTTATCAACTATAAGGTTTGTTCGTTCATCGTGCTACCCTAATCTTTATTAGGATATTAATAAATCAATTACAACATTTAAAATAATAATCATTAAAAGAAAATTATTATTGAACCACTTAAAATAATAATTGCGATTAAAGAGGACTACCCTAATCGGGAATTAGGTTTAAAAATTGTAAGTGTTCATTAAAACATAGCATGTCACATTTTAAAAATTCATCTTATAAATTTTCAATGAATTAATGGCTAACCTAAAGGGGTTCATGAATAATTAGAATTATACATCATTGCCATTAATAACAACCAACTAATTTTATCGCATAAAATAAAGGTTCAACTATGTGACATTAAAATTAGAACATGCAAGTTAAAACATCTATCAAATAAATAATTAACATGCTCTCATTAAAATTTAACATTTAAATTAAAAGGATATGATTTTAAAAACTTAAAAAACATTTTATCTAATAAAATGTCTGTTTGATAAAAATCATCAAATGATTTTTAATATTAAACCTATGTGTTTAAAATCATTAAAACATTTTTGAATGCTTTCTAAAAGTATTTTATCTCATGAAATAATCTTTAAAAGGATTTAATCATAAGAGGCTTATATAAACTTTATCACATAAAATTTAAAATGTCTCTTAAAAAATTTCCATGCTATGAAAAAATTTTAAAACATTTAAAAGAAGGGTTCATACTTATTTTATCATTATCAAATAAAGTTAAAATCTTTATGACACAAAGTAAGCAATTTAATAATTTTAAATTAACATCGCAGTCTAAGATCATGCAAACCTGGCTCTGATACCACTGAAGGGTTTTGGCAGACCCTTAGGGCTCAGATATGTGCCCATCCTAAGTCGGACGGACAACATAGGAATAAAAATAGCAGCGGAAAAACACACATCTAAACAATATAGCTAAAGCCCTAAGGCGAGCCAGAACCTTGCCAAGATCTATGCCGACTTGTGGTGGATCTGACCACCCCAAGAAGGATCTAGCCTACTGCGACATTATTAAAATTATTCTAAAAAGCTACTAACTAACATACCCGGAATCTTGGTCCTGTGACAGGCAAGATGTACCACACCACCTTATTGTGCTCCTTGTAGCCGAGCCGCCTCGCGCTTTCGAACCGATCTACCCGAGCCGCCTCCGAGCCGATCACTTGTCGAAGAAAGTTTCACTTGAGCAGACCCGCGTCAAAGACGTCTGGATCCAATCCAAACCTCCTCGTAGTCATGCTAGGACCCAACGAGAGGATAAGAAGAGAAAGAGGATAGGAATATTTAAGTTCACGACCGAGCGTGCTCAAAAATCAGGAGCTTCTCGAATCGATCACTTGGTGCCCTCTACAACGAAGAGGGGGCACCCCTATTTATATAGGGGGTCGGCTCCTCTCTTTTCGTCACGAGCAATGTGGGACAAAATTAGTGAAGAGGGATTTGATTTAATTTAATTTAAGTTAGTAAGCCTTTCATAAAGGCCTAACTTCCAGCAATTAAATCTCCCTCACCATTGAGCCTTATAGATGATACATGTTATCATTTCGAAGAGCTTCGAATGGTGAACGCGTAGGAATAAACGGCGACAAATTCTGACTTCGTTTGACCCCTCAAACAATTGCCCAAAGTTGGGCAAAAAATCATAGTTTGTAGCAGTCACAAGGGTTTCAAAAAACCCTAAGTCAACTTAAGTTGCGGGCGCGCCCGTGAAGCTTAGCGGGCGCGCTCACCAAGGGCAATGGGCGCGCCCACATTGGGCGTGCCCGCGCGGCCGGCTGGTTTAGTGGGCTGCACCTGCTGGTTTAGCGGGGCCGCACCCACTGAACACAGCGGGGCACGCCTGCTGGTTCAGCGGGCCGCGCCTGTTACTCTTGCGGGTGGACCCGCTTGCCCAAGTGGGTCTAACCCACTCTTGCCTTTGACTGGTTTTGTGTTTCTGGGCTTGTTTGAGCTCCGTTTTCGATGCGGTTTGAACCTGCGATTAGACCAGGACGATCCCGTCATCCAGGTTATCTTTTAAACGCGTTTATTTCATTAAATATTGTCATAAACAATTTATAAAACATTTAATCTAATTTGCATCACATGCAAAGTTTGTCCCTTATCAAAACTTGAACTCACAACTAACTTGTGGACTTTAAGTATTCCATTTCATCGAATGAATTCCTCTTAACATTCTTTCTATTACTAAGACGTGAATACTACTCGGTGTGAGACCCTACAGCCTGACCCTACTACAGGTTAGGACACAAAACCTCTAAACGACGGTAACCACGAGCAGCAGGCGTCGTCCCTGTTTCAGAATCATACTTACGTGATCGACCCATTGACGAACGTGTCGTTGGGATCGCTCTGACTGTGTTAGTGATGAATTCTGCAGTTATAGTCCCTTCGTTAAGACTGTGTCTCTGCATGGCCTAGGGTATGGTTTACCGTCAACCTCATTAGCCAGCATCGGTCAGTATATAGCGGTCTTTGTCATATACACATTGTACATCCTAAAATGTACCCCGGCCGAGGATTAACACAAAGACCGTACTGATCTAATGACACTAACTTCCCTTTAACGAAAGAGACGAATCACATCTTAGTCATCTACTTCCCTCGTGAGCTTTAGGTGTCACCCAACCTAAGATCTTTCAGCAGGCCGAGCCTTGAAGTTAGATCATAGATCTAAGTGACCTATCCATTCACAGGTTCGTACTGATGACTTCAGGTCTTTAGGACCAGCTAGCCTATCATCACTCTAGAGTTATTATTGACAGTCTAGTTAAAGCTTAACCATTTAATAACTCTAAGTTGGTCATTCAGTGAGCTCATTCTGTAATGAGCGCCTGTGTCTCGTCTCCGACTTCGCCAAGTCGAATGACTATGAGATCATCATTACCCTAAGATAAGACAAAGACACAATGGTCTAACCGATGTGTCGATATCATATTCTCGACACATCTGTGACCATGAACCGTTTAAGACTTAAGTTTCTAATTGGTCACTAACTTCTTATAATCGAGATCTACATCTGGATACGAAATGACCTGACTATAAGTCTAAGGAAATTATCTAAGTATATGATTCTACGAATTCATACTTAGGATAATTAATACCATATAATAATTAGAACGAGATGATTATCTTAGGATAAATGCCTCAAAGGCATACGTCTTCCTACATCTTACACTTGCACTTAGGCTATTTATCTCGGTATCTCATACCGCTATAGCCTATCAGTCATACATGACATTCATATGTTAAACCTAAGAATGGATCCGCTAACGTGTATCTATTTTGCTTTTTAATGGAGTCTTATATATACATCATTTGATCACACAAGGTTGATCCTTCGAAAATGCTTTGGATCCTATCCAATAATTTTCCCTTTTGTATGGCTAACAATTTAGCTCATACAATATGATGTGGTGTTAGTCGCTTGTACAAGTCAGTCATGGCTCATTCCAATTATTTTTGTGTCAATTATGTCTGGTACATAAGTGACACCATGAGTCTCTATATATGCTTGACATAATCAAAACTATTTTGATTCAATGTCGTAATAGACGATTTAATAAGTTGGAACCCTTTTACTTAGTCTGAGATGGAACTAAGTTATATTGCCAGCTCCCACTGACTTTGAGAACTATCTGGTTAAATATTTTCAGTAAAGTATCTAAATCATATTTAGACTATTTATAAAGTACAACCAGTTTCTAAGTGCTGAATTGGAATATACCAGTGTCAGGTGGGTTTGACGAATGAGTCATATCAAGACCCGTTTATAAGAGTCTTGATGTTGACTTACTCAGTCAAACATCCTACACTGCACTTTCCTTTTACTACATTTAATCCTTTTGTATTAATGGTATCAAATATAGTTTGATTAACAATTAATCTCAACTCGCGTGTAATTTGGATCATATCCAATTTTACGCTCATAGAGCTTGCGTCGTCAGTCTAGAGACGAACCTCCGTGGGTCGATCTCAGTTACACCAAGCTCCCTCTCTTCCTTAAGTTCCCTACTAACTTAAATATCGGAGGGGATTTCGGTCGGAACCCAGATCCGCCCCCCCCCCCCCCCCCCTAACGACTCCTTGTGGTACAAATCGACGATCGCCATCCAACATCGAAGGTCGACGTTGGGCCCTTCAACCTCGAACGATCGACCTAACGACCGCTCGTAGGTCGATCGAAGGTCGTATCGCCTCCAACTACCAACATCTGACCCTGGTGCTTCCAACCAAGGGTTCCACCTCAACTGCTGACAAGGCTCCAGCTCAGCGCTACGAGTCTCCGTCAGCCCGACAACTGTCCTGGTCAATTTTGGCCCTAACAATTATTACTTGTTTTTACAATTCAAATTGGTTGATGGAAATTGGTTTCTCCATAATGACAAGAAGATGGCAAATGAAAAGTTGAAGGCAGAGTTGAAAATGATCACCCTCACCCTGATTATAGTCAAGTGACCTGGTTATATGAAATCACTACATCTAGTGAGAATGAATAAAAGAGTGAGCATTGGATAACGAAAAATTTGAGAATAAAAGGAAGTAAAAGTGTGTGGACATTAAAAAAATGAGTTGAAAGACCTCTCATTCACCTTGTAGATACTTATAGTGCCTTTACCTTGAGACTTTCAATTATCTCTATTAGAAAATTTTAATGGAACGAGACACCCCCTGGCATCATGTCACCAATAATCGAGAGATCATGCAGCTATATTGCATGGGTATGAATCTTTCTCCACCACTCTCTGTAAAGCTGTCCAGTACTGGTTCAGCACCATTAAGCTTCGAATGGTTATAACTTCAAACAACTAGCAAAGCTCTCACTTAATAGTCTGTGTTGATTCTGTGATTATAATAAGAATCAAAGCTACAACACCAACAAATGTCACTAATTCCAAGAAGATATCCAAGACTTGATTCAAAGGGACCACCTGAAATGCTATCTAATTGAGCCTTGTAAACATAAAGAAGAAGAAAAGACTAACCAAGGAGATGTCAATTAAACCCAAAATGCTATCTACTTGAGCCTCTTTCCCAATTTGCTTTCAATATTAGTCTTCTAATTTCTAAATTTTCTTAATATTTGAGACTTACGCTTTATGAAGAAACCACATATTAATTTTTTTAGAATAATCGTCGACAAAGATAGCAAATAATATGACACCGCCCGTGAATGAACATGGGGCTGGACATCTATCCACATGAATGTACTCAATAATCTCCTTGCTTTTATTAGGAGAGAATTTAAAACCAACTCCACACTGATTGCCAAGAACATAATATTTGCAAAAATCTAGCTTGCAAAATTTAATACCAGAGAGGATGTTCTTACTATTCAATTTAGAAATAGCTACCATTCATGTGACCTAAGCGCAAGTGCCAAAGCGAAGTAGTCCCATCATTAACATTAGTGTTGGTTTGTTCAGCATGACCGATAAATTTTTTCCAATGAGATGATATGGCATGCCTACGCTTTTTCCTTTATTAACAACCATTACACATTTTTTTAACATTTAAAGTTCTATTTCCTCCATTATTTGTGCATCTAAAATATTCTAAAGCTGAATTGTAGATATGTATTTTTCTAAAGTTAGGAACATACATAACATTCATCAGTGTTCTGCATATTCTATCAAACATTTTAACATTGACAACTTCTCTCTCAAAGCTTTTGCATTCAAAATAAACATTTTACCTCCATCCCAGGCAATGTACGAATTAAACCATTTTGGATAGAATAAAGCATAGTTAAAAATCATTTCCCACTGTTATGAAGCGTCGACTCTGGTGGAAGACCCCAGAACTTTATTTACAGAAGATGGAGAGCCATACATGGATGAGATACAATTGATATGATGTTATCTTATAGATAAGATATAATCTTATCTATTTACAACATTCCCCCTTATCCGGCCATAAGTGTGGACTCTGCACATGGATGCTTCGGGATTTTGAGTGCCATATGAGTCTCACAGATGGGTGGGTACATCAGGATCCTGAGTTGATGGGATTTGCCTCGTTAAAACATTTGGCTATGGAAAACACTGTGGAAAAAAACCATAGCTAAGGAAAAAGAGTACAAATTCCATCTAACTCCCCCTGATCTGTACAAGCCCTTAGGCTTTCAGATCTCTTAGGCATTTTTCATCACTCATATTTACACCATTCCAAAAATGTACACAAATTACAAATATCACCATCATTAAGCAGCTGCTGAAACCAAAAACTCTGGAGAGGTGTGCTTTGTTTCGTCACCTCTGATGTGGTCGCATCAAAAGTGGGGTAAGCAAGTAGCATGGTCTTCAGATTATGTGGTCGGCTCTAACAGATCAGCCTCTATCCAAGTCGTCACTAGGATGCAATGTACCACCAGGCGCACTGAAATACACCATTGGTTTGTTTCTGTAATGGTGAGGATCTCGGAATGATATGATGATATTGCCTACATAGTTTGCTTTGCAGATCTACAGTAGATGGATGTCCCACTGTGGGTACCCAATCTGTGATTTCTCATTATAGGGGTCAGACCTGTAACCTGAGTTTGCATAAGCATGGAGGATAATTCTTTATAATGTAAGCCCAAATCTATCGACCCTTGGAAGAAGCGAAGAAGATGCTTAACTCCGGTCTAATGGCATTTTTAGGTGCCTAAATATCTCTGGCTAGTGAATTTACTGCAACTGCTATATCAGGACGCGTGCAGTTAGCCAGGAGTGCACAGATTGCACTTAGATAAGGGACTTCAGTACCTAGTATATCCTCCCATTTTCTAGCAAACAGAAGGGGTCTTTTGTACATCCATTTAGCGTACTATCATAGGTGTACTTATTGGATGACAATGGTCCTTGTAATTTCTTCAACGCACTCTGGGCATATGAATTTTAATGTAACAAGATTTTATCTTTTTAGACAATAAATCTGTGAGCCATGACTTAATTTATGTTGCCCAGGTCTTTCATTTCATGTTTGATAGTTAGGCTTGAACAGATATTTCAGTTTTCTCTTCAAAAGATCCAATGAGATTTAAGATGTTTACAACTATGATCTCAAATCATGTCCTTTTCTCTTTGCAAAGACAATCCTTGGTAGGAATCCTCGCTTTGTCAAGTGATTCTCTTGGTTGTACAATATTTATTATTCTTATTATTCTTCTTCAATAGAATAGACGTCCCGAAGTCTATTCAGGCATTTTGTGGAATTTATAGTTATCAAGATATCCATATAGGTATGTCGTCACAACATCTAATAGCAGCATATCCAAAATTTCCTTTGCCAAATCATAAGGTATTCGCAGTATATAACTTAAGGAATCAAATGCATCATTTATATATGATTCATGCTCATTTTAATTTGTTTATTCTCCAGTTTCAGCGAAAATATCCTTGGGCTATAGGTTGTACCTTATTGTTAAATACATGGGTCCAGTCCATTAAGCAAGTAGATAAATTCTACCGGCTGAGTACGGCCCACAGCCTATGATGCTTGGGTTGAATGAGTCAACCCACACCTCCCTCAGACCCATTACTCTTGGGTTGAATGAGTCAAACCTCCACTCTCCTCATTATGAACATGAATGGAGGGCAGTTACAACCTCATCAGATCCCACTTGAATAGCCTTGAATATGACAATTGGTGGCTAGATTAATGGGGACGGTTACGCTTCATGATGACCATTTCAAAGCCACTAATGGAGCAATTAGGGGCAACAAGGAGGGAGGACGTTATGAGCCATTGGATGAGAGATAAATATTCCCGAGACAAATGAAGAAGGCGGAGGCCAAATCTCAAATAGGGGATAAGTAGTATACAAATAATTTTCCTTTATCTTCCTCTTTTATTCTCTCTTTTATTTTCCTCCATGAGAAACTAACATGAGCGTCGGAGGGGAATCGATCGGGCCCCAACCCCGACCCCCTAACGATCTTCTTATGATGCAGGATAATGAAGATACCGCGAAGCTAGGCCAACATCCATCCATGTAGTCTAATCCTAGCCCCTCCTGACCTGGAAACTCTCGTTCACTGGTCCCACATCAACTGCTGATGAGGCTCCATCCCGACGAAGGAGCCATCTTCAGCCCAAATCTCTATTGAGCTAAAAATGGATTTAACAATTATAGCATACGATTTTGTACTTATTTATTCTTATATGTGAAATACTTATTTTTACCACAGGTTTGATGCCTTTTAGTGTCTGGACTTCAGGTCCGAACACTTCACGTTTTATAAGCGAGTCCAGCTCATATTTTATTGCCTCGTTCCATATTTGGCCAATCTCTACGATTGCACTTTAACAACAGAGTTGTCACGCCCTGCTTTCCATTCTACTTGGCAGCGAGGACGCGAGCGGGTCCGCGGTGTGCTTAAAATAAGGAGGACTACTTTTTTCTTTTCTTTCTTCCTCCTTGGTTTAAACACACTAAGTGTCTGTGTAAAATTGGAGGTCATTGCATGCGGATTTAAGAAACATCTATAACGACATTATTACATATCAAGCATACAATAATTAAGATACATCATGGACCTAGCATGGCCAATACAACAAAATACATCAAATTACATTATTCAAATAGAAATGCTGATGTGAAGGTAAAAGAAAAGCCCTAGTGTTCTGTGGGCAGGAACTCTACGTGATCCTCGAGCGCTGACTCATCCTCTTTAGTAGGATCCTATGTAAACTCACTCTTAAGTCTTGACGGACATTTCATAAGACAACAAAATGAAATGTCCTTCAGCGAGGGTTACTCGGCAAGTATATTTCCATAGTAAATAAAAATGTAAAAACATACGTATGAGAAAGGCATGAGTTAAAGCATATGTTGAGTATAAGCATGGTATGTTAAAACGTGGTAGGAAATGTTATACTAACATGGTATAATAATTAAGAGCATGGTATAAGTATCGTATGAACATTTAACGAGTTTAATTCGTAAAAACTACATCATATGAAAGTGACGTAAGGACACGCATGGTGCGATATATAAGGTCTGAAACCATATTAGCTGGTAGTTAGAACATTTGATATTATTAGCAATATGAAATAAAAAGAGTGATTTGCAACCTGTAGCAGTTAAACGATTGATAGCAATTTGCAACCTGTAAGGAAAAGACTGTATAACACTATGAAGTGGATACTAACATATGTTCTAGTGTAAAGCCCAATGTCCGAGGAAGTATGTACCTAAGATGCACCATAACATCGGGAGCTACCCGTAGTTCTCTATTTACCAACTCCATCAGAACGACGTTCAAGATTTATCAGTATGGTGGATCTATATCAGCAACCTCTACTACAGTAGACTACCCCATCCCAAGGGTCAACTCAAATGTTGGGTCAAAGTACGGGTACATCAGTCGTTCAGTCTATTATGTTCATTTACATCTTATCAGATGCATACATTTGTTCCATGGTATCTCAAAAGTCTGTACCATGATTCTCACAAAATTTTATAACCTTTTGATTCAATTCATCAATTAAACGAAACATGGAAACATGCAATAATATTAAGAAATGAGCACAGAAATAATTTAAACTGAGCAAATGAGTCTAATTAAGCTAAAAATATTTTTCTAAAACTAGTATGTATTTTACAATAATTAACAGATATTTTTCTTAATTTAAAAAAGGTCAAAAAATAATTTTTAAACTAAGAAAACGATTTTCACAATATATTCGAAGATTTATTCGGGGCAAACCATACGTCGGAATTTCTCTAGCAAGGGGTCAAATTGAGCGTCTAGTTTAGTACTACGACATATATTTTTCTCGTACGTCAGTGTATGTGAAAATTTTACGATATGCATCTTTAAGCGATAATCCATTAATTGGGTTTTATCTTCAAAAATTTACTGTGGGAAATATACTTGCCTTTTGGCGATGAAACCAGTGCCAGTGTGTCCATTTTGTCGAACTGGATTTTCTGGTGCTTCCCGTGTGTTTTTCTGACACCTACACAATATAATATGAATATTAATCTAATTACCTCTTTTAATATATATATATATATACTAAGTATTATACGTATAATTATACGTATATATATAAACATTCTACACGCAAAACACATCACGCAGGGGGGCTGTTTCGCATCGACTGCATGACGAAGATGCGCGGTGGTGGAACAGCGTGTTGGATACAACGTATAGTTGGATACAACGATCGATGACTTCGTGTTTGATGATAACAAACATGTGTGAACAATTTAATGTGTGTGCTAAGTGTTTTCATGAATGGCACTCTCACAAATACTCCAAGAGAGACTAAGTAAAAGTGATGGAGAATGTGCCAAGCATTAGCCAAGTGGACTAAGTCAAAGATGGAGATAATGGCTACAAATATTGGAGTAAGTCAAAGATGAAAAGATAAGGATGAAATCAATTCAAATCCATATTTGAATTGATTCAAATCAATCAGTGCATAAATCAAATCCTAAAGCCATGCAAATTGAAGACTTGGTCAAAGATGGAGAGATATGGAGAGTCTCATGCAAATCAATGGTGATTAAATGAGATCCAATTCAAATCCTATAGCTACTCAAATTCAAATCCTATAGCCATCTATATTCAAACTCCATATCCATGGTGATTTATTCAAATCCTAATCAAGTTAAGATTCCTTCCAATCTCCATCAATTATGAGATTCTAATTGATTCTGTCATATCCCATCCTCTCCTATATAAATCCATCTTCCAAAGAGAGAAAAGTGAGAGAGTGCAACCAAAACAGAGAGAATAATTCGGCCAAGAGGGGAGCCCATAGCCACAAGTTATCATGCTCAAAATTCCTATATTGAGCAACAAAGTAAGCCTCTTCTCTGTTGCCCAAAAGCTTCATCTAATTCCTCTCTCCATTGCCTAAGCTCCATTGCCATTGCTCCATCACCCTTGCGCAAATCCTTGTCAACTCTCCATTGCTATCTTCATTGCAACAAGCAAGGCTGCAACTTCAACCTAGAAATCTTCTTCCTCATTGCAAGCAAGCAAAATAGCCAAGAGTATCTCATTGCGCAACCAAGCATCCAAAGACTCCTCCTTGCGCAATACCCTAACATCCCCAAGAGATCTCAATAGGCTGCAAGTTACAAGCTCTCCATCCATTTCCATGGGCCGCAAGTTCAAGGGAAGGACATCTACTTCATTGCACAAGTATCAAGGACCAAGCTTCCATCTCCAAAAGCAAGGGACTCCAAGCTATCAACTTCCTATATTGCGCAACTCTACAAGGGGTGTCCATCACAAGACCGCAAGTTCATCAAGGGTGCCTGCTGAGATCATCATCCAAGGAGGAGAACGTGACATTAGCGACTACATCCTGTCAGATACGATCTGACCTGAGCTGATTGATAGAGACGACTACACCATCACTGAGCTATTCTAAACTCATATTAATTTATCTTTGTATTGGTGTATAGATCTCTGTAGGAGAAACTTTACTATATTTGTTATGGGGTCTTGTCTAGTTTGGTACTAGACAAGAGTGCTTGACTAGCTGTGGCTAGTCAATAGAAAGTTTATACTAGGATTAGTTTTGTTGAACACGTGTGTCGTGGGGTACGGAGAGCCTGGTGAGTGTAGGGACGGTGGTGAGCTTATTGTTGTACCTGTTACATTATTAATCTAGTATCTGCTTTGGGTACTGGACGTAGGTCGTGGGTCGACCGAACCAGGGTAAATCTGCTGCATATTCTGTGATTGCTTATTGTTTACTCTGCATATGTTATAACTGCATGTGATTGCTCGTGGGTTTCACGAGAATTTTTAGTAGCCTATTCCTCTAGGCTTAGATCCAGATCCAACACAATGGTCGTCGGGGGTGCGAGGGACGGAGGCGAGGTCGACGTGGCAGTCGATGGAGGTAGTCACCGGTGGGGGCGGTGGCAAAACGCGAGTGAAGGAGCAACAGGACGGGATGGGCTGTGGGGCTTTGCTATGGGTGCTCGGCAAGAGCTGCAGCAAGCTCTGTCAGTGACTGCCGATGGTAGGTGGCCGGCAGGGGCGGTCAGGTGACGCGTCGGCACGCTGGTGGTGGTGGTGAGCGGGAAATACGACAGCGTGGGAAGGGGCTCCTGTTGTTCTTGATGATGGTGGGGAAGGATGCTTCTGCAGTGGTCGCTGGGGTGGGCGGTGATGTGGCGTAAGCGGCGCAGCAGTGGCGACTGCGGTTGATGTGGTTGAGGGCTGATGAGGAGACGGTGCTGCACTCAGGCAGGGGTCAGAGGCTGGTGAAGGAGGGGTTGTGTCGTACGGGCTCGCCGTGGGCTCGAGCTTCATCGGAGGAGCGGAGCTAGGCGCTGCCTGGGGTAGTTTTCGGAGAGGCGAGGGACCTCAGGCAGGCGACGGGTGGCGTTAGCCCACGGTGGAGCAGCTTGAGCAAGGGAAAAACAGCGGGGGGTGTTGTTCACGGGTTTCATCGAGCTTC
Source organism: Scilla litardierei (assembly GCA_030789695.1). NCBI lineage: Eukaryota > Viridiplantae > Streptophyta > Magnoliopsida > Asparagales > Asparagaceae > Scilla > Scilla litardierei. Next base: position 77,562 of record JAULAV010005451.1, read on the forward strand.
GTCGACGTACGTCGAGATGGCGGTGAAGCTCAGGGCAGCTGAGCAGCGAGCGGAGCAGTGGTCGGTAGTCGCCGCGGTGGCAGCGTGGGTCAGTCGGAGGAGAGGGTGGTGGTTGTGGTGGTTTATCGTGGGCTGTGAGGGTTCGGTTGTGTTGAGTGATGAGGGAGGAGCTGTGTATGGTTATTTATATATGGTTAGAATTAATATAGAGTATAATTATTTATATTATATAGTAATTAAGGATTAGGTGAGGGTTGGATCTTGACCAACTCATGGATGTGATCAAATGGGGGGTTGAGATGTTGGATCTCACCCTTCCATTCAGTGCAATTAAAAGGGGTGGGGTAAATATGATTAAGGTAATAGTAAAAATGTAATTAATATGGAAAATTAGTAAATGTAGTTAGTAATAGTAATTAGTAAAAATTATATAATAGTAAAATTTTATATGAAGATATCAATTTTCTCATACGACTCAGAAAAATTCCCAAACAATTACCACGGGTTCGTATCGTCGCGAGTATCACGAATAAGAAGTCCATTTCAGAGTTTGAGCTACAAAGATACGAGTTTTGGGCAAAAAATGTTTGGGGTGTGTGTTTGCGGGTTCTAGGACGATTTGACTCCAGAAAAATACGAAAATAATATGGGGAGTACTGCATGACTATATAATCATGTTGTAAAATTTGAAACCATTTTGAAATCTTTTATATAGGAAAATAATTGATACGACTATATCAGTAATAATTAGATAGACAATATTATATAATTTATTTTAAAGGTATTTGATGACACCCGAAATCACTAAAACATGCTATAATTATTTTGATGATGCGAAAATATTGATTTGAAACTATTTTTGATAAAAAAATCCTGTCAAACCATTTTAAAATATCTTTAAAGTAAAATATGTAGAATACGAAAATACGTGTACTAATGGATACAGGTCGTCACAAGAGTATGGAACGATATTATATAAGTATCATCGCTTTTGCGATGTATTTGGAAATATGATACGTGAATATATTGTCAACAATTCTGTTCTTTCTGTCCAACACCTCCCCAGTACGTACAACAATTACTTTCCTTTTAGTTTTTCCCGGCATTTCCTTTGCAGTGGATTCTGGGAAGGATGAGGGTATGGACATGCGCTCATTGTCCTTTGGTAGTATTGTCTCAAGGTCTCCAGGAGTTTTTCTTTTTCTTCGATTTTTGTCCTTAGAGCCTGGTGGTCTGCCTCTTTTCTGTTGAGGAACAGCCACTTCTGCTGATGGTAGATTGCATCCATTCTCGGGAATGTCAATCCTAGCTGGAGTATTTGTAGCAAAGATGTGTGATCTGACAATCTTCTGGTTGTCAGTAAATGAGTCCGGTAACTATTTATTTGTAGGATCTTCAGGATCTCATCTTCACATTTCTTTTTTACCGGATCATAGTGGGTTAATGATTCTGTATCCCACGATATTATTTGTGTAGCTTCAGATTTTTCAGTATCTGAGCCTAATTTGGGGAAATTTATCTATCAAATTCACAATCTGCAAGACGTACATTGAATGCGTCCTCCGTTTGGGGTTCTAGATATCTTATTATTGAGGGTGAGTCAAACCCTACATAGATACCTGACGACGTTGAGGAACCATATTTGTCCTCTGCGGTAGTCTATGGGGATAATACTGCGCAACCGAAAATTCTCAAGTGAGATATTTCGGTGGTATTCCATATGCAAGTTGCATTGGAGAGAGATTCTAACCACCAAAGGGTCTTATATTTATTAACGATGTAGCATGCAATTTTGCATGTCCCCTTGCGGTCACCGGTAACTGAGATTTCATAAGTAATCGACGTGCAGTCCATTGTAGTCTTTTTATCAATGACTCTGCTTAGTGCTATGGGGATAATACTGCGCAACCGAAAATTCTCAAGTGAGATATTTCGGTGGTATTCCATATGCAAGTTGCATTGGAGAGAGATTCTAACCACCAAAGGGTCTTATATTTATTAACGATGTAGCATGCAATTTTGCATGTCCCCTTGCAGTCACCGGCAACTGAGATTTCATAAGTAATGGACGTGCAGTCCATTGTAGTCTTTTTATCAATGACTCTGCTAACCCATTTTGGGTATGAACATGTGGCACTGGATGTTCAATTTCTATCCCAGTTGCAAGTCAGTACTCTTGAAATGACCGAAAGGTAAATTTTCCAGCATTATGCAGACATAATTTCTTTATTTGGTTGTCTGGAAAATGCGTCTACAACATTATTATTTGTGCCAATAGCTTTGGAAAAGCTAGGTTGCTGGTCGATAGTAGACACACATATGAATATTTTGAGGATGTATTTATCAGTACCATAAAGTACGGAAATGGCCCACTAGGGGGTGGATTTGTCCACATATATCTCCTTGTATTCTTTTATGGAAGCATGGAGATTCTTTATTAAATTTTAATAGAGATGGCCTTGTGATTAGTTTTCCCTTAAGGAGATGTAAGGGATTTCTACCTTTCGAAAAATCTTCTAGTTCTTCATGTCATGCCCATTGGATGGGGATGAGATGCAGTGCATCATAACTGATCCAGTGTGGCCAAATCTGTCATGCCAAAGTAAAAACTTGGCTGGTATCAGACACTTCAGATGCTTCGTCAAATTTGCTTCCTCTTTTCGAATCTTTGTATGATAGAGGCCTGATGAAAGGCTCTCAAATCGTTCAAGTATGGATTCACTCCTTTTTCTTGAGACGTTACATATAGATATTCTTTTTCATTTACATTTGCAGGACGGATGTCCTTGAAACTTAATAAGTTCCTATTTGAATTCGGAGAGAATAATGCATTGTTTATTTTTATTTCTGTGTCATTTAAGAACAACAGTATTGTGTTCCCAAACCCTTCAATTATGTTTAATGGCCCTGATATTTATTGGACTTTCATATGCTATGAAAATAGCATTTGTATTGAAGGATCACATGTGTTTATTGTCTACTAAGCAGTCATGAGAGCAGTTCATCTATTAAAAGATAAATCATATAAGCACATTTGATTTCAGAAAAACATTTTCACATTTATTCATTCTTCATGTAAACATTAACATAGCTCTCATAACATTGTTTTTTCTATAAAGATAAAAATGACTAATCGAACAAGTCGTCTTTTTCGAAGTCATCAGTAGTGAACTGGGCTGGAGCATTGGTGATCACCAGATTTGTTTCTTCTTTCTGCTTTTGGCTTTCTTTGTACAAATCTTGTAGGTGTTGCAGAGTTCTGCACACTCTAGACCAGTGTCCTTTCATGCCACATCTAAAGCACCGGTCTTCCCATTCCCATTTAGGTGGGGATGCATCATTTCTGTTATTGTCATTTCTGCGCCAAGTGAACTTCCGCCTCCGATCATTTCTTTACTGGTGGACTTGTCATCTGGCCTTTTTATTTGGTCACCCCCTCTGTGATTTTCCTTTTCGTTTATTATCTTTCTTTTTTTGAGAAGAAGATGCGTTGTGAGCTTCAGGTAGGGTGCAGTGCCAGGGAGCGCATGTTATGAGTGGCGAGGTGAAGCTCCCTATTTTGTTCAGCCATGAGTAAACATGACAGTAGCTCAGAATACTTGGTGAACTTTCGTTCACGGTATTGCTGCATTTGTATCGCATCTTTTTCATAGAAAGACGTGTACGTCTTTTCTAGCATGCGATCTTCTGAGATTTGTCACCACACAACTTCAGGCGAGAGGTGATACTAAAAAGAGCTGAGTTGTACTGAGATATAGACTTAAATTCAAGTAGTCTCAGGTTCTCCCACTCATAACGTGCCCTTGGGAGTATAACATCTTTCTGATGTTTATATCGGTCCTCAAGGGCAGTCTGCAGCTCTAGTGGATTCTCGGCAGTAAGGTATTCATCCTTTAAGGTCTTATCCATATAACAACGAATATAAATGATGGCTTATGCCTTTTCAATGTCTGTCACCTTTCCATCTTTTGTAACTGCAGATCAGATGGATTTTGCTCGCATGTGAAATTTAACAGCAAACTACTAGCTCAAATAATTTCTGCATGATGCATCCAGCACTTCGAAATCAACGATTGCAATTTTTGCCATTTTATCTAGAAAAGCACAATTTTGCATGAATTAATAATATTGAACAACATTTTCATACAGAGGCACTTTTTAAATGAATAAGCTAATTTACGTGGATCGGCCAGTCCCACATAAAATAATAATGTCCCAAAGTCCATATTACAGTACATTTTACACAAATGAAAGCGTAAAATTACAACTTTGGATATATTAAGTCCATATTAAGTTAAGATATTCATAATTTATGAAAGCGTAAAATCACAACATAGCATAAGTTTTTCCAAGAAAATGTGGCAAAAATGTGATGTAATGCATATAAATAGGATCCTAAAGAGGGTATCATATATTAAGATATTCAATAAATTAGTTGTGCAAGAGGTGCTTATTCAAATAAATTTGAATGATTCATGTTAAATCCATTTTTAGCTCAACAGTAATTTGGGCTGAAGATGGCTCCTTCGTCGGGGTGGGGCCTCGTCAGCGGTTGAAGTGAGACCCGTGAACGAGATTCTTCGGGTCTGTGTGAGCTAGGATTGGACTCCACGGAAGGATGTTGGCCTAGCTTCACGGTATCTCCATTATCCTGCATCATAAGAAAATCGTTAGGGGTCGGGATTGGGGCCCGACCGATTTCCCTCCGATGCTCAAGTTAGTTTCTCATGGATGAAACATATAGAGAAAGATAATAGAGGAAGATCAAAGAGAATATTGTTGAGTATAGTTTGTTACTTAACCTTTGGTGGAGATCTAGCCTCCTCCTTTCTCCCTTGTCCTTTGGGACTTTTATATCTCCCCTCTTGACTTGTTCTTTCCTTCCTCATTAAGTGGCCTTTTTCCATAACTCCCTCCATGAATTTAGCCATTTAATTATTACTTAGTCAGTGGCTATTGAATTGGTCCATCATGGAGTGTAACCATCCACTATTCAAGGCTCTTCATGAGAGCGGTGGGGTTGACTCGTTCAACCCAAGCACTATGGGTCATGGGCCTTACGAATCGGTAGAATTTATCTACTTGCTTAATGTGTTGGACCCATGTATTTAACAATGGCCCTCATCGCCCGAGTTCCATCGTTGTAAAGGTTGTGGTCGGGTGATGTGCAAATCAAAACGAAGAATAAACTGTTAGGTATTGGTGTTTTAGACCAATATTATTGTGATGATGATCACACCATTATGTTGTTGCTAATGACTCTCATGTTTTAGTCTCATGATTATCAAATGAAGAATAACATGATTTGGAGACTAATAGCTTGGTGCAAGGATGGACATCAAAAGGAGCATAGCCAAAGCTTGGATCTTGATGATGCCAAAGCTTGAAAGATGATGGGGAGCATCAAGGTTGAAGATTAGACTCTAAGGGAAGCAATGTAATCCATGTATTTTCATTTACTTGATTTTCTCTGTTTGAGTCTAGAATTATTGTAATGCCTTGATAGATGGTCTACTCATTTATGCATATGCATTAACCATCTTAGTTAGTCTTAGGATTATAAAAGAATCCAACCCAATAGGTTCACCATGCCAAATGACTCAATTGGAGTCTCTGGCTCTCTAACAGGCGACTGCTGAAGGCAGGACATGCGACTGGGTGATTCTTAACACCTGGCCAGCCTTCTACAGCCGACTGTTATGCACAGCTCAAGTCAATTTTTTATTGACTCATTCTTGAGCTTTTGGAACAGACGACTGAAGTTCATTATTCAGGCGCATGTCTTCCATCAGGTGCCTAGGGATTGTCCTACAGTCGTCTATGTTCCAAAGTGTGTAACTTGCATTTTCTAGGCATCACTCCATCTTGTGGGTCAGTCAACTAATGTATAGTTTATAGTTGCCTGGACTTTGCTCTTTAGTCGTCTGAATGCACATGTGCATAAGTTGCATTTTCTCAGCTCCAGTCCATCCCATGGTACAGTCTCCTCCTGAAGAATATTCAGGCGCCTGCTCATTTACAAGCGCATGTGTAGTCTTCTACAGTCGCCTGTCCTGGCTCAGATTATAGCCGTTGAGGATAATATAACCGTTGATCAGTCGACTATCCATCATTCTTCAGTTGACTATCGATGCCGTAAAATCCAATATTCTAGCCGTTGCAGAATTCTGTCCTTGGCCTCTAGCTTGGGTTTTATGGGGTTTTAGTGGTTTTTTATAAATAGAAATGGGCTTAGTTCATTTAGAACTCTTGGAACTATTGAAGATCATTAAGGATCATTAAGCCACACTCATAATCTCCCATTTCCCTCTCATGAGCACTTTCCTCTTCATGCATTGAAGTCAAGCTCAAGAGAAATCATCCAAGTGCAATCAAGTTCATCTCATCACTTGGAGATCCTCTTCTGTGCCTTCATCTTTATATCGAGTAAGTTCATCTCAAGGCATAGGTAAGAGAGTTTATTTCATCTTTGTGTATTGAACCCCTAGCTTTCTGTTTGAGAGCTAGTTACTCTCTTTGTGAGAGTTTAAACCTTGTGTAGGGTTGGTTGAGTACTCTCTGTGAGAGAGTTAAAGTCTCTCTGTGTGAGAGCAATGATATCTCTTTGTGAGAATCCAAAATCCTTTGTGTGTGGTATCACTTTGTGAGATTGTATTCACTTCCTTGTTAAGAATTATAGTAGATATTATGTGTGGCTGGACGTACCCAAGTTTGGGAAACCATGATAAATTCTTGTGTTCGTGTTTGCATTGATTGTGTGAATTATTTTTCTCTTGCATTTATAATTCCGTATTTGCAAGTTTAATTTTTAATTATACAGTTTATTGCCATCACTCTATTCACCCCCCTTCTAGGTGCTTGTTGTTAATATTGGAAGGCATAAACTGTCCTTAAATAAACTTTGGTCGATAGTCGGGTTAACTTGCAAGGAGATTAACCTCATGACTTTTAGCTGGTAGGCAAGGGATGTGGCCCATCGACTTACAGTTGATGTCGAGCTATGGCAGTGGACTGGCATGCGTTTGTGTAGTCGACCCCGATCGCTTAGCTTGCTTGTCATGTGAGGAATAAGATTGCGTTCGTATAGTCATTTGTCAGGTATTGAGGGGGTGGTCCCGTTGACTTACAATCGACGACAGATGTCATTTAGTGGTAAGGGGATGGTCCATCGGCTTGCAATTGACAACGAGGGTGTCGTTCGGTGGCGAGTGGTGTGACCCCTTTGAATTACGACCGGACAACGTGAATGTCGTTCAGTGGCGAGGGGTTGGCCCCTTTGGCTTACTGCTGACGACGAAGGTCGTTCGGTCACGAGGGCGTGGCCCCTTTGGTTTATGGCCGACAAAGAGGATTGTCATTTGGTTGCGAGAGGTGGTCCCTTCGGCTTGCAGCCAATGACGAGAATTGTCGTTCGGTTGCAAGGGGATGGCCCCTTTGGCTTACAACCGACGATGAGTATTTTCGTTCAGTGGGGAGGGGTTGGCTCCTCAGCTTACGGCTGACGACGAATGTCGTTCAGTGGCGAGGGGTTGGCCCCTCGACTTATGGCTAACGATGAAGGTCATTCGATTACAAGGGGCATGGCCCCTTCGACGAAGATTTTCATTCGGTTGCGAGGGGGTTAACCCCTTTGGCTTACGGCTGACGACAAAAGTCGTTCGATTACGAGGGGGTTGGCCCTTTCAGCTTACGATCGACGACGAGGATTTTCGTTCAGTGGCGAGGGGTTGGTCCCTCGACTTACGGCTGACGACGAAGATTGTTTGGTTGCGAGGGGTATGGCCCCTTCAGCTTATGGCCGACGACGAGGATTTTCGTTTGGTTACGAGGGGGTGGCCCCTTCGGCTTTTGTCCGACAACAAAGTTGAGTTGTTCAGTGATGATGGATTGGCCCCCCGGCTTATGGCTGATGACGAATGTCATTTGGTGGTGAGGGATTGGCCCCTTGCCTTATGGCTAACGACAAAGATGTCGTTCAGTGGCGAGGAGTTGGCCCCTCGTCTTACGGCTGACGACGAATGTCGTTCAGTGGCGAGGGGTTTGCCGCTCGACTTATGGCTGACGACGAAGGTCGTTCGATTGCGAGGGGTGTTTCCCTTTCAGCTGATGGCTGACGACGAGGATTCTCGTTTAGTTGCGAGGGGGTGACCCCTTCGGCTTACGGCCAATGAAGAGAATTGGCATTTGGTTGACGAGAATCGTCGTTTGGTTGCGAGGGGATGGCCCCTTCGACTTACGGTTGACAACGAGGATTGGCGTTCAGTGATGAGGGGTTGGCCCCTTAACTTACGGCTGATGACGAATGTCGTTTAGTGGCGAGGGGTTGGCCCCTCAGCTTTCAGCTGACAACGAAGATCGTTCGGTTGCGAGGGGTGGTCCCTTTGGCTTACGACCAATGATGAGAATTGTCGTTTGGTTGTGAGGGGATGGCCTCTTCGACTTACAACCGACGATGAGGATTGTCATTTAGTGGCGAGGGTTTGGCCCCTCGGCTTACGGCTGACGACGAATGTCATTCAGTGGAGAGGGTTTGGGCCCGTAACTTATAGCTGACGACGAAGATCATTCGGTTGCGAGGGGCATGGCCTTTTCGGCTTATGGTCAACGACGAGAATTTTCATTCGGTTACAAAGGGGTGGCCCATTCGGCTTACGGTCAACGACGAGAATTGTCATTCGGTTGCGATGGGATGGCCCCTTCGGCTTATGGCCGACGACGACAATTGTCGTTCAAGGGGGATGGATTGGCCCCTCGGCTTACACTGACGACAAATATCGTTCAGTAGCGAGGGGTTGGCCCCTCGACTTACGGTTGACGACGAATGTCATTCAGTGTCAAGGGGTTGACCCCTCGACTTACAGCTGACGACGAAGGTCGTTCGGTTGCGAGGGGGTGGCCCCTTCGAATTACAGCCAACGACGAGAATTGTTGTTCTATTGTGAGGGGATGGCCCCTTCGGCTTACGACAAACGACGAGGATTTTTGTTCAGTGGCGAGGAGTTGGCCCATCAGCTTACGACTGACGATGAATGTCGTTCAATGGTGAGGGGTTGGCCCCTCGACTAACGGCTGACGACAAAGTCATCTGGTTGCGAGGGGTGTGGCCCCTTCGGCTTATGGTCGACGACGATGATTGTCATTCGATTGCAAGGGGTGGCCCCTTCGGCTAATGGCCAATGACGAGAATTATCGTTCGGTTGTGAGGGGATGGCCCCTTTAGCTTACGGCCGACGACGAGGATTGTCATTCAGTGGTGAGGGGTTGGCCCCTCGACTTACGGCTGACGATGTGGGTCATTCGGTTGCGAGGGGCGTGGCCCCTTCGCTTATGGTCGAAGATAAGAATTGTCGTTCGGTTGCGAGAGAATGGCCCCTTCGGCTTACTGCTGACGATGAGGATTGTCGTTAAGTGGCGAGTGGTTGGCCCATCAGCTTATGGCTGATGAAGAATGTCGTTCACGTCTCCTCACCTGGATTGTCCTCACCCAGGATAGGTCATCTTCACATCGAGTGTTACTTCTAGCTGATGGAATGGTGTGGATTGTTGATGTAAAAAATCGAGGTGTTGCTGGCCTCGGCGAGGAGGACACTGCAGGATTAATGGGAAGCTGTCATCGAGTCACATTTGACCCACGAAGCTTCCTTTACAACGACCCTGAGTACAAAATTCATCCCATCGGTGGGAGAGTGTATTTAAAGCAATGATTTGCCAGAGAAAATTTCCAGTTATTTTAAGTTGTAATTGGAGTAGGGATGGAAAGAAACGACCTGTAGTGGTTTCTCATCCTTCATGGCTGAAGATGGCTGGCATCATCGGCTTTGAAAGGAACTCGGCCAGTCGATTCGAAGCTCGAAGCTTGGATAAGTCTCAGACAAATTTTTGATGCCTAGACGGAGGTTACCCTCAGAGCTTGGAGCTCGGGAAGTGACTCGATATAGTGGTGCCTCAATCCAAACTGGGTGATGGAGTAGGCTGCTTTGCTAACTATTCAGAAAATGAGTTAGTTTGAGCAAAACATTACCTAACCGGTGTCATATTTTTCCGAAGTTAGCAAGACTTACCGGCATTCCGAAAGAAAGGCATGGAATTCCCAAATCCTTGATCTTGCTCGAAATTTTGCCACTCGAGTCCGAGAGCCAATGGAATCTCGGTTGGTTCTCAAGAATCGAACATCAATCTTCTGTCAAACTATACTTTGTTCAAGCTCGGAAGAAAATTGGGGCTTGGTGAGAGTGGGATGAGCTCTTAATCTACATGACAGATTGAAGTGGATAGAACAGTCAAGCTTGTTCAAGGCATTGCCAGTTTCTAAATCACCAAATATTTAATTGCGAAAAGTTGGGACTAGAATTTTACAAAAATTTGGCAAAGATACTACCCAGCCGCAAATCAAATAGGGGCGAAGTAATGTAACAGAGAAGGGTGAAACTTCACTAGCTCGGTAAGGAGTTCGAGTCTGGCAGGGACTCGGCAGTGTGCTGTTGTTAATCATCCTGCTATATTCATGGAGGAGAAAAGTGGCAGCTTGCTGGTCGAGTAAGCATTCGAGGCATCACCGTTGACTCTACAATTGAATTGCATATGGTCGCAAAGGAAGTCGACGATGATTGGAGGTTCAATTGATTCTGAACGAATGAAGATAATTGCAATGAAGGAGGAGTTTGTAGATCCTCATGTTTTGGCACATTCAGTTGGTTCAAGCTCGATGACCCATCACTCGAAAAATCAAAACTTGATCAGAGGAGGATCTCGGTTCATTGGGGCCTTGTAAGCTTGACAAAGTCTGATCTCGACTTATTGGTGCCTCGCAAGCTCGACAGAGTCTGATCTCAGCTCGTCGGTGTCTCGCAAGCTCAATCTGAGGCGGGCCCCGAGTCGTTCGGGCTCGCGAGCTCGATCAGAGTGAAGAAACGAGGCAGGGGGAGAGTATTAAACAAATTCTGGCAGCGAGAAAGGTCGGTCAGGCTTGGAGGCTCTGTAAGGATGTGGGAGCTTGGATGAAGCTCGATCCAGAGCCTGGCGAAGCTCAGGGGCACCATCGAATCCAAAACACTGACCGATCGGGAATCTGCCAAATCAATTGAGTTTAAGGAAAAATTGTTGATAATAAATGCAAAAATTGCATTAACAAATTGACCGTTTATCATCATCAAGCTTGGATGAGGAATCAAGCTGGGTCGGTGGTAGATCTAAATTGCATGCTCAGTCAGACGGAGTCGAGCTTGGTCGGATGGACCTTCGAACCATTGTGGATGCTCCGTTCGATTTCCGACGATGGATCTGTGAACAGCTTGTCTGATGGGGACGAGGAAGTTGAGGCTCCAATCGTGCTTGGGAGAGGCGAGGAGATGAGGTTGTTGTAGTTGACTGGAACTGAGCCTCATGGGATCATCAAGCTTGGCTGGGTCGATGAGCCCGGTCGTCGATCTCTAATAAGTCGGTGAACTCGAAATTTAGGTCGACGAGCTCGGAATCTGGGTCGATGAGCCTGGTCGTCGATCTTCGAAGGGTCGGTGAGCTCGAAATCTGGGTCGATGAGCTTTGTCGTCGATCTCTTATGGTGACTTTGATGAGTTTTGTTGGGTCGAGCTCCGTTGGGTCTGGATGATCGGATTGAGCTCCGACAAAGAATTGATCTGCGACAAAGCTTCGGACCTCGATCGGGAGGAGCTCGTACCATCGACCGTGAGCTCTGAAGCTTAACTAGGACCTTAATTGGGACCTTGATCGTGACCTCGACTGGGGGGGCCTATCTGAGCTTGGAAGCTTGATCACGGGCTCGAAAACTCGATTAAATGAAGACGCGAGCCAGAGGCTTGATTGAGGGAGATCTGAACTCGGAATGGTCGTTCAACGTCGCCACTGGCTACAAGTCCGGGCAAGCTCAGACGACGGCTATTGTTCAATCCCTCTTCTCCCAAATAGGGCTGCTACAGCACCTTGAAATCTTAAGGCAAAGCACCTTGAAACCAAAATCTCAGTTGAGGAGACCAAGTTTAAGGCAAAGCACCTTGAAGATGTAAATGAAATTTTGACCAAATCACAAATGAATTTTGTTGCAGGGGTAAGATCTGCATACAATGAATTTGTTTGATGGGGAACCAAGGGCACTGTAGTTATGGATAGAGGGAAGAAAGGGTAGGGTGTATGGGGTCTGCCGAGGTCTTGGGAGGTCAGCGAGGACGATGTGGTGAAGGGGAAGAGTTTGGAGGGGAGGATCCGAAGGCCGCTGGTCTACTGGAGAAGGTCGCCCTTTGGTAGTTGCAACCGAAGAAGGAGAAGGCTGGCTTTAGGGTTATGGTTAATTATGGGGGGGTGTTTAGAGGAGTGGGGAATCAGCTTAGAAGACTCGGGTCGGCCGTTGGGAGAGTTGGACGGTCGAAGAGGGCGATGTCGTCGGAGAGGAGGAGGTCGCCGTGGAGCGGACATTGGAGGGGGGAACTGTATACCGCCGGTCCTCTGGCACAAGTTGTCTATGGGAAGACAGGGCCAGAGATGGCGAGTGATCTGTGTGTAAGAGGAATAACTTGTCGGCGATCCGCCTGTAAGATGAATAACTCGTCAGAAAGGCTCGGTTGGCTGTCAACCGATAGCCTCTCCGATGATCAAGTCAGCAAGGGACTCTTCTGGAGAATGTCGGACATGTCGGTGATCTAGAGGTAGATCAACGCTAACGTGACGGACTTGTGAGGGAAGATCGAATATGAGGGAGATATTCGCCCTTGTGTGTTACTGGAAAAGGGTTTTGAGCTTACTTGCCAGCCCCCCATTCTAATGGCCAAAGGGGGGTATTTATAGATGTTTGGAGTCGGTAACTCCTGCTGAGCTGGCGCAATGAGCTGGTGCTTGGCGCTGGCTGATCAGAGCCGAATTGGTCAGTCCCGCTTTTGTCAGGTGCGAGATGTCAGAAACGATTTTGTCAGGCGACGAGATGTCAGGTGTGCAACGTCAGAACCGCTTTTGTTAGGCGACGAGATGTCAGTGATAGCGGGGCTCCCGAGTTTGTCATCCTGTGCTGATAGGTCACTTCTGGGGCGTACTTCCTTGGAACCATAAGTTGACCGCTTCGTGAAGCGGGCTTCTTCGGAGAGATGGGCAGGCCGCCATGTGGGATGAAATCCCCGTGGCGGGGTAGGCAGGTCGCCACGAAGGGCGGACCTTCTTGGCAATGTAGGGTCTTTGTGGAGAGGTGGGTGAGCTACGTGCTCTGGGCAGGCGAGCTATTCTGGTGTTTAGCAGTCTGCTCCTTTGCTTAAGTAAACGGGTCCACTTTGATGACGATCGTTGGGGGACCGATCTTGTGGGCTCGAAGTAGATGGGCCTTGAGCCGGTGGGCCATCATTGACCAGGCCAGCCTTTAGGGCATAACAAATGCTCCCGTCATTCGAGTTGGGAGCGAAGGGTTCGGACCAGCTCGGATGACGCTCTTCCTCCTCGATATTGCCTTTGTGTCTGCCCCCGACACATGGGGCGGGCGGTGATTTGTGAAGCATGGCCCGGCCCTGGCATGTTGAAGACTGCCGAAGGCATGGCTTGCGAGCTTGCCCCGGGATTTAGTGGGGACCTGTCAAGGGCTGAGGCTGGCGAGCTTACCTCGGAATTTAACAGGGACCTGTCGAGTGTTGAAGCTGGCGAGCTTGCCCCGGAATTTAGAAGGGACCTGTCGAGGGCTGAAGCTGGCGAGCTTGCCCTGGAATTTAGTGGGGACATGTCGATGGCTGAAGCTGGTGAGCTTGCCCCGGAATTTAGTGGAGAAGGGTGCGAGGGTTGAAGCTGGAGAGCTTGCCCCGGAATTTAGGAGAGACCTGTCGAGGGTTGAAGCTGGCGAGCTTGCCCCGAAATTTAGCGGAGACCTGTCGAGGGCTGAAGCTGGTGAGCTTGCCCCAGAATTTAGCGGAGAAGGGTGCGAGACGGCACAGGGCTAGCTCGCCCCTAGCTTTCCCATAGTTTTTGCAGAGGAGGAGGGTACGAAGCAGCACAGAGCTTGCCAGTCCCTATCTCCCTGATAGTTTGTGGTGGTGGAGGGTACAAGGCAGCGCAGAGCTTGTCAGTCCCTAGCTTCCCGATAGTTTGCGGAGGAGGAGCGTACGAGGTAGCACAGAGCTTGCCAGTCCATAGCTTCCCGATAGTTTGTGGAGGAGGAGGGTACGAGGTAGTGCGGAGCTTGCCAGTCCTTAGCTTTCCGATAGTTTGTAGAGGAGGAGGGTACAAGGCAGCGCAGAGCTTGCCAGTTGCTCCCCGAAAGTTTGCGGAGGAGGAGGGTACGAGGCAGCACGGAGCTTGCCAGTCCCTTGCTCCCCGATAGTTTACGGATGAGGAGGGTACGAGGCAGCGCAGAGCTTGCCAGTCCCTAGCTCCCCGATAGTTTGCGGAGGAGGAGGGTACGAGGCAGCACGGAGCTTGCCAGTCCCTAGCTCCCCGATATTTTGCAGGGGAGGAGGGCACGAGGCAGCGCGGAGCTTGCCAGTCCCTAGCTCCCTGATAGTTTGCATAGGAGGAGGGTACTAGGCAGCACGGAGCTTGCTAGTCCCTAGCTCCCCGATAGTTTCCTCGAGGGCGAAGCGCGCGGGCTTGCCCCGGGATTTTAATGGAGATCTGTCGGGGTTTGAAGCTAACGAGCTTGCCCCGGAATTTAATGGAGATCTGTCAAGGGCTGAAGCCGACTAGCTTGCCTTGGAATTTAATGGAGATTTGTGCTGAAGCTAACGAGCTTGCCTCGGAATATAACGGATATCTGTCAAGGGCTGAAGCTGACGAGCTTGCCCCGAAATTTAGCGGAGAAGGGTGCATGACGGGGCGGAGCTAGCTTGCCCCTAGCTTTCTTGTAGTTTTTATGGAGGGGGAGGGTATGAGGCAGCACGGAGCTTCTTGATTCCTTGCCCCCCCCCCCCCCCCGATAGTTCTTTCGAGAGCGAAGCGCGTGGGCTTGCCCCGGTTTTTGAGGTCGCTTCCCACCTCTTGGGGGAAGCTGAAATAGAGACAACACGGGTTGAGAATGCTCATAACAAATGAAAATGTTATTCAAAAAATTTACAATGAACAAGTGCTTAGAGTTTCATGGAGGGGTCAGATCGTCGCCTTTCATGGTTGCCAAGATAGTGGTCGCCATTCAGGCAGCGTTTGTCTACCGATGGAGACTCGCAAAACTTGCTTCGAGAAGATTGCTCATGTTGACGAGGCCAGGCTCAACTTGCTCCCAGAGCTCGTTGGTTTGCTAGCACAGCACTCGAGTCGAAAGACGGCCCCGTGATTTGCCCGTGGCGATGATGATTTCTTCAGGTTTGCCTTGCAGTGAGGAGGTGTAAGGTGGGTGTGAAGCGAGGCAGAAGAGGGCACGGGCCAGGAATGCCCCAGAGGATTATATGTATGGCATGGAGGATGGTATTGAGTACGGCGGGCTTGGATACCAACGGACCAGACGGTTTCTTCGGGCTTGTCCTGAGGAAGCGCTCGCCTGAGTGACGCTGGGTTTCGATCGAGTCAATGGCATATTGGTTATCCTAGAGCCGGACTTGAGGAAGTTACTCATCGAGCTGACGCCGGGTTCGATCAGGTCGGTGGCCTATTGGTTATCCTAGAGCCGGCCTTGAGGAAGTTGCTCATCGAGCTGATGCCGGGTTCGATTGGGTCGGTGGCCCGCAGAACTTGCTTTGAGGAGATCGCCTGTGCAGATGGCACCGGACTCAGTTGGTTCGACGGGTCATTGGTTGGAGTCTGACGGAATGTGCCAACTTTAGCATTGAAGATCGTTCCTTGCTATGTGGCTTGCCTGAGCTCTTAGTGGTGGGTGGAGCTGGCAGAATGTTAACTGTTGCTTTCCCCTGCCCTCTTACCGGGGCTCGCTGATGGAACCCTTCGAGCATCGACCTCCCGAGCTCAGGTGGGCATCCCCCATGATAAGGGGCTGCTTGAGACGACGTTGATGTGCACGATCACCGTGGGCTGGGGAGGGGTGTCCTGTTTGGCGACCTAGAGCTGGCAGGGTCGCCTCGCCTCCTAGGGTGCTTCTTCGTTGTGAGGCCCTGGTCCCCCCCTCCGTGAAACCTTCGAAGATGGTCGTCCTGGATCAGGCGTTCGGTGGCCCTCTTCAAATAGTAGCACTTGTTGGTATCGTGACCATAATCCCGGTGATACCGACAGTACCTCCGTTGATCTCCCGTGGGAGGGCCCACTCCTCTTGGCTGCGGAAGATTCGGGAGAAGCCCGGCCCTAGTTGTGGCCGCCAGTACTTCGAGTATGGGAGCATTAAGCGGGGTAAACTGGGACTGTGGCGGCCCTTCCACCCGATAGACCACATATGCAGGGTTCCTTGGAGGGGCGAACCTTCGCACGGGGTCAGGGCAACCCTGCAGATGATGGCTTCCTTGGTCGCACCTATGGTCGCCCGATTGGAGGCGGTTCCTAGGGCACTCTTCTTGCATGGGCCAGGGGTCGGACCGGTGCTCAGCGCAAGCTGCCTCAGCTGGGGCGACTGCCCCCAGATCCTATTCGCTCAGCATGTAGCTCTCCGCCCTGGTGACAAGTGTATCTAGGCTGGTGGGCGGGTCTCAGAGGAGCGATTGGCAGAGTTCGATGTTGGTGAGCCCTCTTTTGAAGGCCGCCATGGCGAGGTCATCCTCGCAATGCACCGTGGTGAGCCTCTCCGCCTGGAAACGATGCAAGAAGTCATGGATCATCTCCCCCTCTCTCTGGACCAACGAGAATAGGGAGTCTGTGGGCTTCTTCTTCCTTCGTCCAGCCCTGAACTGCTGGCAGAACCCGAGGGACAAGTCGTCGAAGTACTCGACCGAACGAGCGGGGAGGTCGTAGTACCACTCCAATGCCGCCCCCTCCAAGGACATGTAGAAGGCTCAGCACATGAGGGGGTCGTTGGCGCCTTGGATCTCCATTTCCCCCTGGTACCTCTGGACATGGTCATGAGGGTCACCTCTGCCGTTGTACAGTTTAAGGTGAGGGAGCTTGAACCCCCGAGGAATTGGAGCCGAAGTCACCCACCGAGCTAGCGGGTCGCACGCTCTCGGGCGGTCTGGGTGCGCGGGGGGTCGTCGGGGGCGAACAGGTAATCTTGGATGGTCGGGCCGTTCGTAGCGACCATCTTACCGGATATCTGAGCTACCGGATGAACTGTCATGGAGCCCGGGGGCCTTCCTCCGGAGCCTCAGCGGTGTTCTACTCCGAACACGGGCCAGTCATTCTTGGGTAGCCTGCTCAGGAGAATGGTGGGCCGGCTGATGAGGGCTCCTCCTGAATGGTGCGGTGTGTGCGAGCCTTCTGATTGGCGAGAGGTTGGCCGGGGGCAAGCCAGGCTGGCTTCGTCGGCGTTGGTTAGTGAATGGCACCACTGGAGCTCCGTGGCCTTCCTCCCGCTGGCTCTATACCCAGAGCCTTTCACGCACGTCGTTGATGTAGCAGAGTTGCCGGTGCTTGATCTCTTCGTCTACCCGCCTTTGCCGGATAGCTTCTGCCCCCGCTGCGTCGTCGGGTAGATGAGTCGAGGCGGAGCTTCTTCACCGGGATGTCCCAGTCGAGCAGTGTATTCCCCTCCTTTGAGGTACCTTTATTGGACAACGACTTCCCTACCGAGCTGCTGCTATCGTGCGGCCTTCGTCTCCTCTTCCAGGAGTCTTTGTTGGGTTGATATCTCCTTGCGGAGCCGCACTCACCAAACGAACGCTTCATCATCGAACCAGGGCAAGAGGTTTTGCCTCGGTTCTTGGGGCTTCGAAGGGCATAGGCTCGGCCCGCATTGTCCATCTCCCAGCCTTTCATCAACTCGGTAAAGGCCTTGAAGCTTTGCTGGAGCATACGGGCAGAAGCCTGAATGGCCTCTTCCATCTCTCTGGTGGGTGGATCTGTCGGGGGAGTCCCCCAACTTGGAGATGACTCGGCCTCCCTGGGGGGTTTTCCCCAGCTCGAATTATGGTTGTTTGGTGTTGTGGTTGACTTGGGTGTGACCCTTCGTTCCCACAGACGGCGCCAATTGTTACGGGGGTAATATCCGTGTACAATGAATTTGTTTGATGGGAAACCAAGGGCACGGTGGTTATGGATTGAGGGAAGAAAGGTAGATTGTATGGGGTTTGCCGAGGTCTTGGGAGGTCGACAAGGACGATGTGGTGAAGGGGAAGAGTTTGGAGGGGAGGATCCGGAGGCCGACGGTCTCCGGGAGAAGGTCACCCTTTGGTAGTTGCAACTGAAGAAGGAGAAGACTGGCTTCAGGGTTATGGTTAATTATGGGGGGGTGTTTGGAGGAGTGGGGAATCAGCTTAGAAGACTCGGGCCGGCCATTGGCAGAGTTGGACGGTCGAGGAGGGCGATGCCGTCGGAGAGGAGGAGGTCGCCGTGGAGCGGACGTTGGAGGGGAGGAACTGTACGCCTCCAGTCCTCGGGCGCAAGTTGTCCAGGGAAGCTGGGACCGGAGATGGCGAGCGATCTGTGTGTAAGATGAATAACTTATCGGCGATCCGCCTGTAAGATGAATAACTAGTCAGAAAGGCTCGGTTGGCTGTCAACCGAGAGCCTCTCCGATGATCAAGTCAGCAAGTGACTCTTCTGGAGAATGTCGGACACGTCGGGCGATCTAGAGGTGGATCAGCGCTAACGTGACAGACTCATGAGGGAAGGTCGAATATGTGGGAGATATTCGCCATTGTGTGTTAATAGAAAAGGGTTTTGAGCTTACTTGCCAGCCTCCCATCTCTGATGGCCAAAGGGGGGTATTTGTAGATGTTTGGAGTCGGTAACTTCTGCTGAGCTGGCGCTTGGCGCTGGCTGGTCAGAGCCGAATCGGTCAGCCCCGCTTTTGTCAGGCACGAGATGTCAGAAACGCTTTTATCAGGCAGTGAGATGCCAGGCGTGCAACGTCAGACCCACTTTTGTCAGGCGTCGAGATGTCAGTGATAGCGGGCCTCCCGAGTTTGTCATCTTGTGCTGATAGGTCACTTCTGGGGCGTACTTCCTTGGAACCATAAGTTAACCGCTTCGTGAAGCGGGCTTCTTCGGAGAGATGGGCAGGCCGCCATGCGAGATGAGAGCCCCGTGGCGAGGTAGGCAGGTCGCCACGAAGGATGGACCTTCTTGGCGAGGTAGGGTCTTTGTGGAGAGGTGGGCGATCTAGGCGCTTCGGGCAAGCAAGCTATTCTGGTGTTTAGCATTCGGCTCCATAGCTTAGGTAAACGGGTCCACTTTGATGACGATTGTTGGGGACCGATCTGGTGGGCTCGAAGTAGATGGGCCTTGAGCCGGTGGGCCATCATTAACCAGGCCGTCCTTTAGGGCGTAACAAATTTGTAAATGAAAATTGTAAATGAAATTGTAGCAGGGCCTGCTCAAGCCCAAAAATTCCATTCACCGAAGGTGAATGATCAGTCAAGTTTTGCGTAGATGAACACTCGCGGCTTGGTGAGCTCGGATCAGATGACAGCTCAATCGGAAGATGATGCGAGTTCGGTAGAAGGAGCAACTCGAGGATTGACAAAGCAAGCTCCAGCGAGGATCTGAAGCTTGGATGCTCTATGGAGGTAAGAAGTCTCCATCGGATCTCCGATCGAGCTCTATCGAGCGTCAATCGAAGCTCGTGTCAACTTGAGGATCCGAGATCGATGCTCCCCATCTCGGGGCACGTTCATCCTAGCCATGATCTGAGCTTAGATCCGAACGATCATGTCAGAGCTCCTCGTTGGATCGACAGAATGTTTCCATTCAAGCTTCTGCTGAGTCGGAGTTTAACTTGGGTCTGGGAGATCGAGTATTGTTGGGTCGAAACATCCCTATCCCCACAACTCCCATCCCAAGGAAAAGAAGTTTGATGGATCGATGAAATTTAATTAAATCTCAAAGATGTGGATTCAAATAAATCTCAGATCTGTGGATCCAATGGTTTTGTGTAAAGCATGTGAGTGGCTGGATGCTTGATGGATGCGAGTATTTACCAAAAGTTAGACGGACAAGGAATAAAGCCTGTCACGTGTAGGGTCTAACGAAGGGTAGCTTTTCCCCATCAATGAGGAGCTAATGACTAAAATCGCTAGAGCCTGTCTTCCTTAGATCAGGACTCTGATCCGCTCGACCTTGATGATTAAGACTCGGATCTACCTGACCTTGGATCAGATTGATCTTGGAATAGATCAAACAAACTCAAAACTCGATTTCTGATCGATTGGGGCGCCTGAGTGGAGTTCATCAAACTTAAGGCAGATCTGATCGATCGTATAACCCGGATTGCAGCTCGGAACTGGGCCAGCATGCACCTCCATGGGAGCTCGGATGAACCCCATTGGCAGGTGAGTGTCTGCTTTTCTATTGATTCATGCCTTGCGCCAAGGGTCATTAATGTAGGAAGATATATGCCCTCACGTCAATTTATCGAGATAACATCTTGTTTGATTTTAAATGGTACGAATTATCCTAGTATGAATAAAATGGTTTTAATACTTGGATAATTTCCTTAGACTTAAAAGTAAGGACATACACATATCTTGATGGAGATCTTGATTATGGGAAGTGAATGACCAATAGGAACTTAAGTCTTAAAATGTTCATGGTCATATATGTGTCAAGAATAGAATATTGGCACATCGGACAGACCATTGTGTCTTTGTCTTAACCTAAATGGTGATGATGATCTCATAATAATTCGACCTGTCGAAGTTGGAGACAAGACACGGGTGCTCATTGGAGAATGAGTCCACTGAACGACCCAATAAAGAGTTATCAAATGGTTAACATTAACTATACTGTCATTGATAACTCTCTAGTGATAATAGGCAAGTTGGTCCTTAAAACTTGAGGTCATTGTATGAACCTGTGCGTGAATGGTGTCACTAAAATCTATGATTTAGCCTCGAGTCCTCACTCGTTGAAAGGTCTTAGGTTGGGTGACATTTGAAGTGTACGAGGTAAGTAGTGATCAAGAAAGGATTCATCTATTCCATTCATAGGAAGTTAGTGACACAGGCTCAATATGGTTCTTTGTACTAAACCTCAGCCGGGGTATGTTGTAAGAAGTACAACATGAATATACCAAAGACAGGAGCATACTGACCAGTGCTAACTAGTGGGTTGACAGTTTACCATACCCTAGGCTAAGCAGTGACATAGTTTTGAAAAAGAGACTAAAACTGTGATATTCATCACGGTCACATTCAGAGTGATCCCAACGATACTTTTGTCAATGGATCAATCAAGTAATTATGATGATTAAACAGAGATGATACATGTTGCTCATGATCACTGTCATCTAGGGGTTTCGAGCCCCAACCTGTAGTAGGATCAGGCAGTATGGTCTCACACCGAGTATGGTTTGCGTCTTAGTAATAGGAAGAATATAGGAGGAGTGGTGCATGGGAATAATTTAGTCACAAAGAGGTTGTGACATTAAGTCTTTATTAAATGGATATTAATAGTGTCGCAAAATTTTTGCGATATAAGCATTAGAAGAATGATATGTGGGATTATTGCATATGATGCAAAAGGTTTTAAAATAAATCGTAAAATGTTTACGGGAATATTTTAAATAATAAAAGCATAGAAAAGGTTACATAGGTTTTTGGTATAGTCCCATTCGAAACCTGTTTTCAAACAGATTTGAAATGGGCACAAACGGAGCTCCAATGCTCAAGATATAGCTCAAAAGGCCAGAACTGGGCTCTGGCCTCTGGCCTAGCCTGACCCAGCTCGGCTAGGCTAGCCTACCCAAACTGGGCGGGCGGGTCAAGCACGCCCAAACCGACAAGCAGGTCGAGCCCGTCCACCCCAGCGAGCGAGTCAGACCCGCCCGCAGAGGCGAGCTCTCCCAGCTGACCCGTGGGCCCCATTGGTGGGGCCCATGGCTAAGGTTTCTGAAAATCCTAAATGACGGCTGTGTTTTCAGCCAATTTTTGGTTTTTGCCCGACTTTGAGCTATTGTTTGAGGGGTCAAACGATGTCATTGGAGCGCCATTTGTTTCTATGTGTTCACCATTCATAACTATTTGATTTGATAGGTTGTATCACTTACAAAGCTCAACGGTGAGGGAGAGAAAATTAGTTGAAGTTTAGCCTTAGTGTAAGGCAAACTAACTTAATTTTCTCCCCTAATCTTAATTTGTCCCACATTGCTCGTGAGACGAGCAAGGGGTCTGACTTCCTATATAAATAGGGGCTGACCCCCTTGGAAAATCTGCCCCAAGTCTTCGATTCGAGTAGCTCCAAAAAGTTTTAAGCACGCTCGAGCCGAGACTTAAATTATTCTCTCCTCCTAAATCGTCTGTTCCTTCGTTTGCGTCCTAACAATTCGAGGAGGAGGTTTGGATTATATCCATAGTCTTTGATGTGGATCATACTCAAGTGAAACTTTCTTCGACAAGTGATTGGCTCGGAGACACGGTGTTGGATAGATTTGGGAGGTCCAGTCTTGATATCACGGAGTCGGCTCGCTGCGGGGGAACAAGAAAGTTGCTGAAAATGACGCTTCGTGTTCTGCGGAAGCGAAGTTCCGGGTATTTTTTTTTGTTTTTCATTTGCTTTCATATAATATTGTAGTAGTTTAGATCTATCTTTGGGGTTGGTCAGACCCACCCCAAGATAGTAGATTTTCTTGCTATGGTTAATACTATACTTAGGGCTCATTAAACAATTTAATGATTTATTCCGCTGTCTGTTTTTCTGCTTCTATCGTCCGTCTGACATAGGACATGCATAAATTTATGCCCTAATGGTCCCTCAAACCCCTTCAATTAATTGGGTTCGTGGAGCCGCCGATAGCATCAGCTTTGTCGATGATGTATTCGAAAAGACTGTGCATCACCGTATCCACCTCCAATCTTGCCATCGTTCACGCGATCCCGATTGCGTGAGATTGAATGCCTTTTAATCACTCATGCTGCCTCAAAGAAAATAGGGCAGAGAAGTGAATCAGTTTAAACGAATGGTTATGATTAATCAAATGAGATTTAATAGTCAAATGCTTGAGATCAAATGAGATCAAAGAGGTGCTGTAGGTGGCACTGATGACGACGACGTCATCATGCTGCAACTCAAAACCCTAAAAAATTGTCATCTTAAAAAGAATAATGGGGGGTGAGTCGGCATAGTCTTCTTGTTTGGTAGAGACGGGGGGTGCCGACTCCTTTTCCCATAGACGACGCCAACTGTTAAATCCATTTTTGGCTCAACGGTAATTTGGTCTGAAAATGGCTCCTTCGTTGGGGTGCGGCCTCGTCAGCGGTTGAAGTGGAATCCATGAACGAGAGTCTCCAGGTTAAGGTGAGCTATGATTGGACTCCACGGATGGATATTGTCCTAACTTCGCGGTATCTCCATTATCATGCATCATAAGAAGATCGTTAGGTGGTCGGGATTGGGGCCCGACCGATTGCCATCCGACACTCAAGTTAGTTTCTCAAGGATGAAACATATAGATGAAGATAATAGAGGAAGATCAAAGAGAATATTGTTGAGTATAATTTGGTACTTAGCTTTGGTGGAGATCTGGCCTCCTCCTTTCTCCCTTGTCCTTTGGGACTTTTATATCTCCTCTCTTAACTTGTTCTTTCTTTCCTCTTTAAGTGGCCTTTTTCCATAACTCCATTCATGAATTTAGCCCTTTATTGCTCAATCAGTGGCTATTGAATTGATCGATCATAGAGTGTAACCATCCACTATTCAAGGTTCTTCATGAGAGAGGTGGGTGTTGACTCGTTCAACCCAAGCGCTATGGGCCGTGGGCCTTACTAATCGTTAGAATTTATCTACTTGCTTAATGGGTCGGACCCATGTATTTAACAAATCCCAATTTATTTATTCATCGTGAAAGGGAGTAAGTTTTCCTTTTAATATCCCAAATGATCCCCATAAATCCCCAATTTCCCCCATAAAAGCCCCCATATAGTCCCTGTATTAATCCATATTTTTATTCAATTTTTTGGCTCATGAAAATCCCCCTTAACCACCATTTTCTTCTCTCTCTCTCTCTCTCTCTCTCTCTCTCTCTCTCTCTCTCTCTCCTTTTACCATAGAAGCCTTGTCCCCATTTTTTTAATATTATCTTGTGGGCTGAAGCCCACAAGTCGCCGTGGGCCTTGGCCCACAGCGTTAAAAGGGGATTTTTTTTAATTAAATGTGGGCCGAAGCCCACAATCTTGCTGTGGGCTGCAGCCCACAGCAAGATTTGTATTATAATTATTTTTAATAAATAGTTGGGCTTTGTCCAAAAACGGCCAAAGCAAATTGTGTTGGGGGGCTAGGGTTAGGCACCCCCCCTCCACAACAGCAAAAATTTTGGGACGACTGCGGGGGAGGGGGGACCGTCACCGCTGTCGTCCCCATCCGGCAGGGACATTTTTTAAGAGGAAGCAACATTGCTCATGGGTTTTCTTGCAATTTACCCGATTTATTCTCTTTCTTAGCAAAACAAAAATCCTCAAGCTCAAGCAAAAAATGGTTATACCAGCTTCTCAAATTACAACCACTCTGCAGACATTTGCATAACAATTCTAGTTAAAATGAACAGGGAGTAGGGATTGACATGCAGTACCAGAGACCAGGCTAAATTGAAGAGGATAAAATCCAAAGAAAAAAGCCATTAAATACTAATGTGTTACGAATGGTCTTTTGTAGGCCCGTGTGGATCCCACTTAGGACTAGGGTATCCATCCATTATGTAATCTTTTCCTATAAATATATGGCTATGGGTTCCGTAGCCGCCACCTTCATAACATGTTATCAGCACGAGAGCTCTGAAATTTTTCAAAGATCCGATCTTGCGAGGACGACAAGGAGGAGGTAGATCCACCATGCACGGTCATCATCTTCCATGCGTAGGCTTCGTCAAACGTCGCTAGATTTGGAGGATGGATTTAGAGGTAACATAACTAAAACCCGATCTAAACATATTTCTTTCGTAGAATATGTTTAGATCTGATAGTTTATGGACCAAAATCGATTTTTTAACAATAAAAATCAAATTTTTATGATAAAAATGTTGATTAACTGCATTTTTCAATAAAAACCGAATTTTTCTTTGAAATTTATGGATCTAGAGAGGGGGACTTGTGGATTTAGAGGGGAAACCGCCACCAGAATTCGGCAACCATCCCCCCATGTAGCCCCCCAGGCAACGCAGCCCCGTCGCCCATAGATGGCACCCCCCTCTTACCTTGAAGCCCTCACAAGGAAGAGGGCCCCGCCGCCCGTAGTCAGCGTCCGCGTGCCCCCTGTTACCGTTCAGCCCCATCGGAACGGAGGCCTCGTAGCCTGTAGTTGGTGCCCATGCACCCTCTGTCATTGTGGGGCCCCTGCTACCCACAGTCGGTACCCCCATGCCTACCTGCCTGTCCCCGTGTAGCCACGCAGTCGGTGCCCCAGCACTCGCCTGTCGCCGTGCAGCCACGCAGTCAGTGCCTAACCGTCTGCAGATGGCAATCGTCTGCCTGTCCCTGCAAAACCCTAGCTGGCAAGGGGGCACGTGCCGTAGCCCTGCAGGCTGCGACCCCTCCTGTTCGCCCTTTGCAGTGGAGCCCGACCCCGACGGCCAAGTCAACACCCCTGTGCACACAGTGCCACTGGGGACTCCACGGCCCTGACAGCTGTACCTCCCCCCTAAACGTGTGTTTTTCGTAGCCATGAAGTCTGTCGTGCTAACCACACGTAAACCAATGCAAACCCTAATTAGGGTTTTGGGATAAAATTCGACGTGCTAATACATTAGATATAGAAATTTATCGGGGCATATTATAAATTCTTGATCCTTTTTCAACTTAATTTTGGTCCATATATACACTTTTTAATGCATGTAGAATAATTTATTTTTTAATCTGTGATTAAATCTTGTTAATGCATGTTGCATAACTACATGCCCTGTGATGAATAATATATGCATGTTGCATATTTGATGCTCTGCAACGCATGTTTGGTCCTTTGTTGTGGTTTTGGATCGGCTATTTGTCACCATTTCTTTTTTTCCTCGCACTATTTTCCTTTGGAGAGAAATTGTAGTGAGGATTAAATTGTAAAATTCCAAGACCAGTGCACGTCCTATGGAGAAGAAGACATACTTCCAGAAGATAGTGGCCCTATATGGGTTCCCAAGTTGTACTTTTCTTGTTTTTTATGGGACTGTATATGGACTTTGGTTTGTAATTTGTAAATTGTGACTAGCCGATCCACACAACAAATATCTATGCCTGGACTGCATGATTATTTTTCAAATATTTAATTATTTCCTATTTAACTTGCTTAGATAAAATGGCAAAGATAGTGAGTGTCGACTTCGATGTTTTGGATGCCACATGCAAGAATTACCTGAGCTGGAAACTGGATATTAAATTCTATCTACGCTTAGAGGGCTTGAGTCAAGCCATTGCTACTGAAGACAAAGTGTCTGATATAGATAAGGCGAAAGCCATTATCTACATCAGACGCCATATTGATCGGACCCTGAAGGCCAAATATCTCACAGTAGAAGACTCAAACGAGTTATGATCTGCACTCGAGGATCAATACAAACATCAGAAAGATGTTATCCTTTCTCGAGCGCGCTACGAATGGGAAAACTTCTGACTACAGGACTTCAAGTCCATTGCCGAGTACAACTCGGCATTATTCAGCATCACCTCACGCCTGAAGTTGTGTGGTGAAAAGTTACGAAGGAACGCATGTTGGATAAAACTTACACATCCTTCCATGAGAAGGATGTTATCCACATGCAACAGTATCGTGAACGAAAATTCGCAAAATACTCAGAACTTCTCTCATGTATTCTGATGGCAGAACAGAACAGAGATCTTTTACTGGCCACCCATAACTGTGCCCTACAGGTAGGGGTGGCAAAATGAGCCCGACCCGACCCGAACCCGACATCCTTAACCAGATATGGGTAGGGGCCAATCCGGGTCAAGTAGGAAACGGGTTAACCCGACCCGACCCGGATAAAATCCGGGTCGGGTATGGGTTTGGCATGTCAACCCGAATGACCCGAATTCGACCCGGTTTACTTTCTCTATATATATAAAAATTTATATAATAACTTCAATACAGAGTTGCAATGGGAGTTGTGCTTATACGATTTGAATTGTTGTCCTCTTCTTTAAGAGGTCTTGGATTCAATTCCCTTTACATACAACTTTTATGTTAATTTTATTGCTTTCGTTAATAAAATGATAATGTTAATTATAGTTCCTTGTTGTCATTAGTGTTGTTTAAGCGACGAGCTACTTGAAATTATGCAACACTTAATAAATTGTCGATGGCTCTTAATAAATAGCTGGATATCAAAAAAGGAGCAGTGGTGTATAAGTCAAATCTTAACCCGACGGGTTAACCCGAACCCGACCCGTAAAATTTTTCGGGTCCCCCGAACCGGACTCGGATTCATTCCGGGTCGGGTTAGGGTTTACCCCTATCCAGGTCGGGTCAAATCTGACCCGACCTGAACCCGAACCCACCCGACCCGTTTGCCACCCCTACCTGTTGGCACTGCACATGCGCCTGAAACACACAATGTCTCTTCCCAGAAGAAGAAGAACAAATTCAAAAGCAAACCCCCGAAGGGAAAAGAAATGAAGAAGCAGGCCAGAGTTCCCCCACAACAGAGCAGCAATAAGGGGAAAAAGAAAGTTGCATGGAGGAAGAAGAACACCGGCCAGACATTTACCCCCAGGAAAGACTGGAAAGACAAATGCCACAAATGTGGCATGACTGGACACTAGTCCAGAAATTGTCGTACTCAACGCCCCCTCCAGGATTTGTACCAAGCTAGCCAGAAGCCTAATGATGAAACAAACCTGAGGGAAGAAGAAGACCTGGCTCCAACTTGGTTCACTCAGCATCTTGTGATGGTATTGTTATATTTTCTCCAGGAGTTTTTCTCTTTCGAGGAAACTTACCTTGTAGCCTGGGGGTTGTCCTCTCTTTTGTTGAGGTACGACCGCTTCTACTGCAGCTGGATTGCATCCATCTGGGTATGTCAATCCTAGCTGACGTGTTTGCAGCAAAGACGTGTGATCTGATAATCTTCTGGTTGTCAATGAATTTGTCCAGTAGTATGTGAACTTGTTTTGTATTTGGAGGATCTTTAGGATCTCATCCTCACATTGGTTTGTACGCAGATAAAAATGGGACAAAGTCTTGGTATCCCATGAAGTGGTCTCTAAAGCTTCATGCTTCTTAGAATTTAAGCCTAGTTTGGGAAACATATTTTTGTCAAACTCACAGTCTTCAAGACGTGCCTTAAAAGCGTCCCCCGTTTGGGGTTCCAGGTATCTAATGATCGATGGTGAGTCGAACCATACGTAGATACCTAGACGATGTTGAGGACCCATCTTTGTCCTCTGTGGTGGGGCAATGGGGATGTAGATTGCGCATCCAAATATCCTCAAGTGAGAGGTATTTGGTGGAGTTCCATATGCGAGTTGCATCGGAGAATTAGTTCGACTACCAGATGGTCTTATCCTTATTAGTGATGCAGCATGCAAGATTACATGTCTCCATGCAGTCACATGCAACTGAGATTGCATTAGCAATGGACGAGCGATCAATTGTAGTCTCTTTATAAGAGATTCAGCTAACCCGTTCTTGGTGTGAACATGAGCTACAGGATGTTCAACTTCAATGCCAGTTGCTTGGCAGTAGTCCTGAAAGACTTGTGATGTAAATTCCCGAGCATTATCCAGACATATTCTCTTAATCTGGTTGTCTGGAAAATGTACCTGCAACTTAATAATTTGTGCCAGTAGCATTGCAAAGCCTACGTTGAGGGTGGACAGTAGGCACACATATGACCATTTAGAAGATGTGTCTATTAGTACCATAAAGTACCGAAATGGGCCACTTGAGGCATGAATAGGCCCACAAATGTCTCCATGTATTCTTTCCAGGAAGCTATGAGATTCTGAGTCCACTTTAAGTGGAGTGGTCTCGTAATCAGTTTTCCTTTGTAACAAGGATGACAAGGAAAATCACTATTTTGAAGTAACTTCGGGTTCTTCAAATAATGTCCACGTGACTGGGATATGATGCTGTGCATCATTACCGATCCGGGGTGTCCGAGTCTGTTATGCCAGAGTGAGAATTCTGATTGAATTTTGCACTTCTGGTGCTCTTTATATTAGCTTCATTTGCTCGAATTGTTGTATGATAGAGACCCGATAGGAGTCACTCGAAATGCTCAACGATGGTTTTAGCACCGTTATTAGAGTCGTTACATACAAGTATTCATTATTATGTTTGTCCACAGTTTCTAGGTGGTATCGGTTTAGACAGATGTCTCTGAAACTTAGTAAGTTTCTATTTGAGCTTGGAGAGAATCGAGCATCTTTTATTTGAGATTTGTGTATTATTGGCGAGCAAAATATTTGCTTCCCCTGATCCTTCTATTATACTTGATGGTCCGAAAATAGTAATTACGGTGCCATCATAGTTATTGATACTTTGAAAAAAGCTAATGTCGCGAAGGATTGTGTGCGTAGAAGCACTGTCCACTAGGCATTTATTATCCATCTATAGCAAGAAAGAGAAAAAATGTGTAACAATATAAGGCACAATAAACTAATTTCATTCATAGTCTAGAAATAAAGCAACATGCTAATCAAAAAGCAAACATATAAGAAGGAAATTGTTTTCAACTACATATAACTTGCAGAAAGAGATAAAATGAAGCATCAGTCTAGGAGGTCATCATTCGAGAAATCCTCGGTAGCTCAGCCTAAATACATCTCCCCTCCTCAATTCCCCAGAAGAGGAAAACATAGGAGAAATATCATTAAATTATGTACGTACTGGGGAGGTACTGGATAGAAAAAGCATTGTCATCAATAACGACTTTCCGTTCGATATCGCTAATCACGTCAATGAATACGACGATAATATCGATCCACACTCTATAGCAGAATGTAAACACGGAGAGGATTGGCCAAAATGAAACGAGGCAATAGGAGTAGAGCTGGACTCGCTCTTGAAACGCAAAGTATTTGGACCAGTAGTTCCAACACCAAAAGGTGTAAAACATGTGGGTTATAAATGGGTATTTGTAAGAAAAAATGAAAATAATCAGATCGTACGCTACATGTAATGGCCCATAGTGCCATATACGCTGGGGCATATATATTTTTTTGATAGATACTGTATGTATGCTTGAATATGTGTAGTGTGTGCAATAAGAGTATTATTTGTGTGTATTTGCTTGTGGTGTGTATAGTAAATAAACTAATTGGATGCCTATTGGTATGGGTATATAGATAGATGGATACTTGCATAGGTATCTATGAATGTTTGATTGGAAATGTCTGTGTTTGTGTATATGTAATGTAGTGTATTGTGATGACTACTATGTAGTGTGTATAGTAACTAAGTGTATGTCTTGGATAACTAATGTGTGGACTATTGTATTATTATGGAAGTGAATATTGGTTGTTTTAGCTACTAACAGATGTGGTGTAGTGATATGTAGTGAGTATCTGTGGTGTATTGAGTATTGGTATTGGATTGTTACTATTGGTATTATGTTAGTGTATATTTTATGTTAGTGTATTATTATGGATGATCATATGGTATTTGGGGTGCCTTAGTAGATATTGGGGTGTGGTATGTGTATATATGAGTGTATATTGATATATATGGCATGGATGTATGTAGTAGGTGTGCTTGGATGTACAAAGAGATGATAATGACCTATATGTAGAGATATGTGTAAGGATGTATGTGCATGTAAGTGTATGCGTGTATACACTATGTATGTATGTATGCATGAATAAGGGTGTGTATGGGGACTAGTGTGAAAAACGGTTTGGGATAGTGGCATTGTTGTAATTAGGTAAGGTGTGGGTAGAGTAATGGCTCCTTAGTAATTTGAAGAGGGTGTGTGTGCATAGTAGCATGTTGACTTGTCTTACTTGGATCCTTAAGGGTTAAGGGAAGAGAAAAGGAAAAAAGAAAAGGAGAGAAGAAAAAGACAAAGGAAAGAAGATGGAAGAAGAAGAGAGAAAAGTTGAGGTGTTTCTAGAGAACCAATCTCTTTTAATTCCCTAAGCCTTCATTTATCTCACTTTTTCCCTTTTTTTTCTTCTCTCTTCCCCTAGCAATTTCGTTCTCCCCCTCCTCCCTCTCCTTTTGCTCCATTTTTTCAAGGAAAATCCCATATTTTCTCTCCTTTAGTCCCTGTGCAAGATGCTAGCAAGAGGATTTGGTTGGAGCTTTTGAAGAGGAGTTTAAAGACAAAGTTGGGAGCTTTTGAAGAGGATCTTGGGGGGAGTTCTTGGATGATAGCAAGATTAGATTTTGAGGAGTAAAGTGAAGCTTTGAAGAGGTAGGAATCTCTTCTCTAATGGTTTATTATGCTAATCCATGATAAATTAACTTAGCTTCGTGCAAACACCATGACTGAGTCTGTAGACAGAATCTGTTGCTTGTTCATCTGCGTATATATCTTAATTTAGGCATTACTAAATTCTGCAAAAAATATGTTCGTGTATCTCTTCAAATCCTACCCCAGATTCATATAACATTTGATATATGTTCAGCTTAGTAATTAGGAGAAAGAATTCCTTCTTTACAACATGTCTGATTGTCATCTAGTCTGGACACACTTGGGCAAAATTGATCTCAGTCCCTGCACACAACACAGAAATTAGTGATCTTGGTCTCGTTGTAAAGTTAACAACCTGCTTTACAACTTTCTCCTCGTGCATGTTTTCGAGATTTTAACTGCAAGATGACTTAAAATGGCAATTGATACAGCTCCCAGAATCTGTCTGAAAAACCGTGTCAACAGATCTCACCAAATAATTCACCATAAATCACCTAATTTATATTTATGCATGAAATTTTATATATGAATCCAGCACTATCATATCTACAACTTTCATGTATATTGTATTGTTATGTTCTATACAAATATATGGAGCAAATTGCCATTAAACCTGACTGTTATGGAAATTCTCAGCAAGCTGAAATGCAAGGTATTGGATTTAGCTCTAGCTATTAGCTTCTATGCCTTTCTTGCTTCTAATCATGATTGTTACATAGTTCAACATGATCTTGGGGCAATGTATGGTTCATGTTTAGTAGAATTGCTTCCCTTTAATCATGTTCACATATATTGCTTGTTGTTACTCTTATTGTGGAAGTAGCTCTTGTTATTGATGTTGATTGAGACTCTTGTTGTTTATATGTGCAATATGAAATGGGATGTGATATGATGTTGTTAGGGACACGAAGGTGGAGTGCACGGGCATGGACAAAGTGCCACGGTAGGAGGCGGGAGAATTCGTTGTTGGCCACCTCTTGATCTATTAGGTGACTCTACATTGATAACGGAGTAAAATCACTTACAAATGCACGCCGGCATAGTTATGGGATCCCTTGCATTGCTTCATTATGTATGATTGCGCACTATGTGAGATGTGTTACATGTGTGCTTTGTATGTGTGCTAGGGTTATGTATGTTTGTGCTTAGTAAGTGTTTTGTATATGTATTGTGACTTGTTGTGATATGTGTGTGTTAAGTGGTTGTTTCGCATGTCATTCATTCTAAGTGCAATTTGGGATTGGAACATCAAGAGGGAATATGGCCATGGGCCTAGTAGTATGAAAGTGAGATAACTTGATATATGGCTATGGGTCATTTGGTATAAGATGATATGATGGGGCTATTAGCCAAGTGATGCATGACTTAAGATTCATCAGTTGTTGGTTATTTTAGTTGATGTTACTTTCAGCTAATTCTTTCCCTTAGATGTTTATACTAGGTGTTCCCTTCTTCCCTTACTTAGTTGTGCACTTACTTAATTGTTTCATTATAGTTGTATTTACTTTATACAAATCATTTCTTTATAGCTTGTGTTGTAGCCCCTTATTTTATGATATGCTATGCAATCTTTCTTTAGCTCACTTGTATCTAATTATGCCTTGCATTATTGTATTCATGGTTGTATAATATGACATTAGAGTTGGCATTACCTATCGGGTCACGTATTGACGTGCCCCACCGTTGTTTTCAGGTTTAGAGTTGGAAGTAGTTAGGGTTGGTGAAGATCTAGTTAGTCTTGTGTAGTTGTAGGTTGGGGTGGTGAGGGGTGAGGAGAGAGTGACCCCTTGTACTTTTGGGTTTGTTTTTGGGGGAGTGATGATATTGTATACAAAGGATGATGTATAAGGATGTATAATGTATATTGGATATATAAAAGTTTATTCCTTGGTTGTCTCTGAGTTTGTGTTCTCTGGATGTCTTGCATTGGTTATGTTTGTGTTTGCGGGACATTACATGTATTATTCCAGCAGTGAGCAGTGGACCTGCTTGAGTTTTTCGTATTTCCCTTCGTAACACTCGCTGCTCTGGAAATACCTGGGACGGATTCGTACTTCCTGGGTATCATGGGGAGCGAGTCGTTACACTACAAAGCACGCCTTGTAACATAGGATTTTTTCCAACGACCGGGAATAGATTATGAAGAAACATATTCCCCGGTCTTGGATGCAATCACTTTCCGATTTATAATAAGATTAACAGTTACGGATGGCCTAGATATGCAGCTCATGGATGTTGTGACTGCATACCTATGCAGTAATATAGATAAAGGTATCTATATGAAACTTCTGGATGGTTATAAATTACCAACAAAAATGACAAATAGACCTCGGGATGTCTATTCTGTCAAACTCCAAAGATCATTGTATGGTCTAAAATAATCAGGAAGAATGTGGAATAACAGACTCAGTGAATTCCTTGTACAACAAGGATTCACCAATAATGAAGTCTGCCCTTGCATCTTCATAAGAGCAAAGGGAACATGATTTGTAATTATTGTCGTCTACGTAGACGATTTAAATCACATAGGATCTCACGAAGAGATATCTGAGATATCCAAAAGCCTTACAAAGACTTTTGAGATGAAAGTGTAGGAAGATATATACCCTTGAGGCAATTTATCCTAAGAAACATCTTGTTCAAAATATAATTGGTACTAATTACCCTAGTATAAATTCAATGAATTATATACTTGGATAATTTCCTTAGACTTAAAGTGAGGTCATTACATATCTAGATGTAGATCTCGATTATGGGAAGTGAATGTAACACCCCGCTCCCCAGGATACCCGGAAAGTACGAATCCGTCTCAGGTTCTCCAAGGACAACGAGTGTTATAATTGAAGGTAAAGAGAAACAAAAGAATCAGCAGGTCCACTGCGCACCGTTGGGATAGTACCTGTAATGTTCACGAGAACAACCCAACAAACACATCATAAAAACCATACAGAGAACCAGAGAAAACACCGAACAAACTCAGAGACGACAACTAAACCAAAGAGAAGCTCAGATCTTTATACATCACCAATGTCCATTATCCATCCATTTATATACAATATCTCACTCTACCCAAGAAAACCCCAAGAGTACAAGTCTCTCATCCTCTCCCCTCATTACCCAACTCACAACCCAAACTCCTCAACCATAGCTCTAACTCCATCTCCCTGCCTCCTGCTCCATAAACCTGAAACCACAAATTGGAGCACATCAAAGCGTGTCCAAGTAGAAAGCCCAACTCGAGCAGAAAGTAAATATTAATTTAGAGAATGTTGTTTTTAATCACAAAATAGTACATGACATGGAAAGACACATAGTCTCATCAGGCAAGGAAAAAGGAAACAACAACTGCATATAGGAAAATTACAGCAATTAAGTGTTTAATTACTTTTTATTTGGAAAACCGGGTGTGTCATTGAATATGAGGAACTGGACTCCACCCCAAGGTGGGGGCGGTAAGGAGCACCCGCCAGTGGTACACGAGCATTGTTTTCTTAATGGTGCCTCTCACTTCACCCATTCCCCCACACCGGGGTGCAAGTGAGGAAAACTCCACAACACCAAAACTCATCGTACCTGAAACTGAGCAAGGTACGGCATACACCACAAAGTACCCGAAACTGAGCAAGGTACATCAACGTCATAACACATAGTTCAGCCCGCATACTCTACTAGTACCCAGTTCTCCCCAGCCCCCATGTCACCCTCCTTTAAGAGGACTTGATCATTCATTTACTGATATAGCATATATGCATGAATATGTAAGAAATCAAGTTGGCATGGACATCTCGCTTTCCTTCCAATTTCTTCCCCTTCTTTCCTTTCCACATTTCATATACCACAACAAAACAATCATTTTGTGTAACAACATTACTGATTCCACAAGTATATGGCACAATGACCAATTAATTCAGGTAATAATAATACATATGCATAAGAGAGGTAAAATGAACATTTACACATAGTGCAACATCACCCAAACATTTCAGGTTGCTGGAAACGCACCTGCAGTCACACTAATGGACAGATAACACCACAAATTTGTACCGAACATGAACTTTTCATCCTAGTGAAAGTTGTAGATATACATGTTGGGATTTCACTGATCAAATTTCAAGCATAGTTACCAACTATGTGAATTATGGTGATTTATTCGGTGAAACAGGTCAAATTTGTTTTTCAGGCAGAATCTGTGTGCTCTAAACATCACAGTTTTCAGACATGTTGCAGTTAGAATCATGAAATTATGAACTCGGTGAAAGTTGTAGAGAAGGTTGTTAACTTTCCAACGAGACCAAGAACACGAAATTTCATTAACTTAGCAGGGGGGAAATGGGTATTTTTCTGAAAGGTGTCCTAAGAGGGTAAAATCTGACATGCAGGAAAGATTGAATTTTTGTCCCGAATTACAGTTCGAATCTAACAAATGCTTCAACATGAAAGTTATATATAACAGTATTATATTCATGCCATAAAATTTTCAGACATTTCTCAGTTCTAGTTTAAGAGGAATCATCAAAACAATGATCACATAAATTTGTCCTAATTTCCAGCAACACATCATACATGAAATGAATTAGCTCCTAAGTGGAGATGGACTCCTACTACAATTTTTACAACATCCCCTAACTTAATATTCACTATATTGAGTAGGGAATCCTACCTAATTGAGGTTGTGGAAGAGCTCCTCCTTCCTCCTTCCTCTTTCCTCTTTCTCCCTTCCTTTGAATTTCCCTTTCCTTTTGTTTCTTGTTTTTTTATGGGGATAATTTGGCCCTAATAGGAAGAAGACAATAGGAGAAAGAAAATGAAAAGAAAAAGGAGAAGAAGAAAGGAGAAGAAAGGAGAAGAATGTAGAAGGGATTAAAGAAATAATTAACTAAAATATCTCTTCCAAGAGTTCATTTATTTACAAGTTTGACATGGCACAAAGATTTTAATTAAATACCCTCTAACTTTGTCTAGTAATTACATCCCATGCCATTTCCTAACAGTCCTAAATAAATGCCCTTCAATTTGGTGTTTTATTTACAAGTTTGCCACTCCCTTACACATACTCTCTTACCTTACATACACACCTACACTTAATTACAAGTGAGCCATTCCCATGCACACACACTAACCCTTACAACTTGGCCCTCCAACCTAGTGTTGTAATTACAATGATGCCATTGCATCATGCTTCTAAATGCAGACACTCTAACTTGTCTTAATTACAAGGGTTGCCACTACCCTTAACCCCTTTCACACTTGTCCCCCTACTCCATACACACACAACACATGAATGTCATACACATATAATAATGCTACTAAGACTAACAACAAAACTGATATCAACAATAATTATAATACTAAAAATAATAGTGATGCACAATAATACATTACTTAATTCATTGCTCAGTACACTTCCATATTAATACACAAAGAATCCTAATAATAATAGTAATAATGATAATATTACACAATAAATCCCACACTCAACACATTACTAGGTAAACATCCTTATCCATACAAATCCTAACACACCAATATTTTTAATCCAACAATAAATACTACTACACTAATAAAATATACCAACCCACGTTTTCAAGCATACGTACGCTATGTATCACACAAAAAGATATGCCCTAACGTATAAGGCACTCTGGGCCATTACAGTGAATGACCGATAAGAACTTAAGTCTTAAAACGTTCATGGTCATAGTTGTGTCGAGAAAAGAATATCGGCACATCGGACAGACCATTGTGTCTTTGTCTTACCCTAAAGGGTAATGATGATCTCATAGTCATTCGACCTGGCGAAGTCGGAGACAGGGCACGGGTGCTCATTAGAGAATGAGTCCACTGAACGACCCAATGAAGAGTTATTAAATGGTTAAACTTTAACTAAACTGTCATTAATAACTTTATAGTGATGATAGGCAAGTTGGTCCCTTAAGACCTGAAGTCTTTGTACGAACCTGTGTGTGAATAGTGTCACTTAGATCTATGATCTAGCTTCGAGACTAGGCCTGCTGAAAGGTCTTAGGTTGGGTGACACCTGAAGCATACGAGATAAGTAAATGACTCAGATGTGATTCTTCTCTTCCGTTAAAGAGAAGTTAGTGTCACAGGCTCGGTACGGTTCTTTGTGCTAAACCTCGGCCGGGGTACGTTGTAAGATGTACAACGTGTATATAACAAAGACCAAAGTATGCTAACCGATGCTGACTAGTAGGGTTGACGGTTTACCATACCCTAGGCCATGCAGAGACATAGTTATGACGAAGGGACTAAACCTGCGGTATTCATCACTGACACAGTCAGAGTGATCCCGACGACACTTTTGTTGATGGGTCAATCACGTAATTATGATGTTGAAACAGGGACAACACCTACTGCTCGTGGTTACTGTCTTCTAGGGGTTTCGAGCCCCAACCTGTAGTAGGATCAAGCTGTAGGGTCTCACACCGAGTTCGGTTTATGTCTTAGTAATAGGAAGAATTTAGGAGGAGTGCACTCGGATGCACGAGGATAATTTAAGTCACTAAAGAGTTAGTGACATTAAGTCGATCTATATTAAATAGGATTTAATAGGGTCGCATAAGTTTTTGACATTAAATGAGATTTAATAATGTCGCAAAATGTTTACGACATCATCATTAGTAGAATGTTGAATGGGATTATAGCATATGATGCAAATGGATTTAAAATACATTGTAAATAGTTTATGATGATATTT
This sequence comes from Scilla litardierei, assembly GCA_030789695.1. Lineage (NCBI taxonomy): Eukaryota > Viridiplantae > Streptophyta > Magnoliopsida > Asparagales > Asparagaceae > Scilla > Scilla litardierei. The sequence goes on from JAULAV010005451.1 coordinate 115,559, forward strand.
TTGAATCATATAACGCATAAAAATGGATAGATGTCTCTTTGAGATGGTCTCATTTGAACCATGCTTTCCAACGAATCTGAAATCGGCTCAAACGGAGTTGTAGAACTCAAGTTATGGCTCAAAAGGCCAGAACTGGGCTTTTGCCCAGTTCTGGCCTGACCTGACCCAGTTGGCTGGGCTAGCCCTACCCGCCAAGGTGGCGGGCTCAGGCCAGCCCCCGCTTGGCGGGCTCTGGCTTGAGCCCGCCCCAAGCGGGCACTGAGCCCGTCCGCTCTACAAGCGGGCCAGCCCGCCTGGCAGGTGAGTCTGACCTGCCCGCACAGGAGCAGGCAGGTCAGCCCGCACGCGCCAGGCACGGGCTGCGCACAGAGTTGACTGGGCACGCCCAAAGGGCGCGCCCAGCTGGCAGGTGGGCCCCACCTGCGGGCCCCACAGTCCAGAAACCCTAGGGGTTGTGCCGGCTACGAATGTCAGTCGATTTGTGACTTTTTGTTCAACTTTGAGCAATTGTTTGAGGGGTCAAACGAAGTCGGAATTTGTCGTCGTTTGTTTCTATGCGTTCACCGTTCATATCTCTTCGAAATGATAGGTTGTATCACTTCTGAAGCTCAACGGTAGGGAGAATTAACTAGTTGAAATTTAGCCTTTGAGAAAGGCAAACTAACTTAATTAATTCCCATATTTACTCATAATCCCACATTGCTCGTGCAACGAGCAAGAAGGTCTGGCTCCCTATATAAATAGAGGTCGACACCCTTTAGAAAAACTTGCACCAAGTCTCTAAAATTGAGTAGCTCCAAAAAGTTTTGAGCACGCTCAGTTCGAGACGAAAATTATTCTCTTCTTTTTCTTCTGTTTCCTTCGCTCGCGTTCTAGCAAAACGACGAGAAGGATTTGGAATCGATCCGAAGTCTAAGACGTTGGATCGCACTCAAATGAAATCTTCTTCGGCAAGTGGTTGCCCAGAGGCGCGATGTCGGCTCGCTTCGGGTGGATCGGTTCGGGAGCGCGGAGGCGGCTAGCTTGGGGAGCAGAAGGCGGTTCGGTACACTTTGCCGGTGCAAGCAAAGTTTCGGGTATGTAGTTTAAAAGATTTCATTTAAATTATATTTCAGTAGGTTAGATCTATCTTGGGGTTGTCAGATCCACCGCAAGAGAGCAGAGATCCTGGCTAGGATCTTAAATCCTTAGGGTTGTTCGTTAAATAGTTTAACGATTATTTTTCCGCTGCATGTTATTCTGCCTCTATCCTCCGTCCGACGTAGAACGGGCATAGAATAACACCCTAAGGGTCCCCCAAAACCCTTCAGAAAGACATAGGCAAAACCAAATACTGCCTGGGCTTACAAATAGAACACATCAGCGAAGGAATCATGTTACATCAATCCACTTACACACGGAAATTGCTAAAAATTTCCAAATGGACAAATGTCACCAGCTAAGTACACCAATGGTTGTCAGATCATTAGATGTTAATAAAGACCACGTTCGTCCGCTGGAAGAGGGGGGAGGAAACACTTAGTCCTGAAGTACCATACCTAAGTGACATTGATGCACTTCTTTATCTGGCAAACTGCACGCGCCCCGATATAGCGTTCGCAGTAAACCTACTAGCCAGATACAGTTCAGCGCCCACAAAGCACCACTTGAACGGAGTGAAGCACCTTCTGCGCTATCTCCAAGGGTCAATCGATGTGGGATTATATTACCAGAAAGGTGTATCCTCCAACTTAATTGGTTATGCAGATGCAGGATACAGATCAGATCCCCACATCGAAAAGTCCCAAACTAGTTTCGTATTCACCTACGGTGGGACGGCCATTTCATGGAGATCTGTGAAGCAGACCACAACAGCAACCTCATCCAACCACTCTGAATTCATTGTGATCCATGAAGCTAGCAGAAAATGCTTTTGACTACGTTCAGTCATTCAGCACATCCTAGTGACGACCGGCCTGAAGACGGGCGACCTTAAACCAACCACCATATTCGAAGACAATGCAGCCTGCATAGCTCAACTACGAGGTGGATACATCAAGGGTGACAGGACGAAGCACATCTCTCTCAAGCTTTTCTGGACGCACGAACTACAAGAAGACAAACAGATCGACATGCAGCAAATCCAGTCTTTGCGATAACTTGGCAGATCTGTTTACTAAAACACTACCTCGATGTTCTTTTAGAAATCTTGTAAAAGAAATTGGGATGAGACAGTTGAGGGACTTAAAAGTCTGAAGCTTGAACACGACAGGAGAAGTTAATGTTGTGTTGTACTCTTTTTCCTTAGCTATTGATTTTTCCCACTGGGTTTTCCATAACCAAAAGTTTTAACGTTGCAACCACATTAACTCTAGGTCCAGAAGTATCCACCCCTAATGATATCCACCGACCAGAGGAAGTTAAACAAAACCTCCTAACTTAGAATCCAGAAGAATCCATATCCTCATGATCAGATAAGCTCTATGAATCCCAAAACATTCATATACCAATCGTACAATGATGGATGGATAAGGGGAAGTGTTATGAATGGGCTTTTGTAAGCCCATGTGAAGCCCACTTAAAATTAGAGTATCCACTCATTATGTAATCTTTTCTTATAAACATATGGCTATGGATTCCGTAGCCGTCACCTTCATAGCAATGCAGCTAATTGAATTATAAGCAATTCATGATAGTAGCCAAAAACAATAGTTAAACAGTGTACGGTAAATTCAAAATACAAAATAAAAACCACGTCCGCGTGATAGCTCCTTTCTACATCCTTCAGATTCTTTGTAACAACCCACTCAGTCCACGTATTATACGTATTCCCTCTGTAGGAAATCACAAAGCCAAAGAAAACCAAGCTAAGCACTCCTACAACCAGCACCAAACACATCCATGGTCGGCTAAAAAAGCAGAGAGAAAGAAGCCTTTCTAATGAATGCAGAATTCTCTCTCCTCGGATCTCTCTATCAGCCGCGGCCACGTCCTCCGCCTGGAGAAGCAGGAACAAGCATTAGTGCGCTGTTAAAGATGTTCATCTACATTGTAAAGTCATATGGTAAGCATACCTCTACCGCTGCCACCTCTACCACCAGGTCCACCCCTGCCACGACCACCGCCCATACCTTTGCTGCCTCCGTCATCCTGACCCC
>JAULAV010005452.1:0-25000 GCA_030789695.1 Scilla litardierei
CTCAACTCCCATCTCCCGAAGATTTCGGCAGAGTGCAGTTGGGGGCATGAGCAGACATTCTACGAGCAAACCAAGTAGGAATACAGTTCAACACCAGACCATAACAACGTATCCACCCAGAAACCACGCCATACACTGGTCTTTCCACACATTACAACAGCACATTGTTTATAACCCTCATAACCCTCTCACAAGACGGTACCACCCTCCCCAAACCCACGATTCTAGCGGCGCCGCCTTTCAACCGACCGATCGCGCATATCCTTAACCACTTGCCGAATCGCAGCCTCCTTAGCCTCTTACAGCATCGGCACAACATGCTCATCATGATAACGGTGGATAGCGGCTTCAATCAGTTTGCTCTCATCGTCCCGCTTATCCTCCAGTCGCCGCACCGCTAGACCCCTCTCCATCTTCTCGGCCTCCAGAGCGAGCTTTAGGTCCTCAATTCGCTGCCTCTGCAACCCGATCACCGACTCCTTGCTAACAATTTCCGAGGTATGCTTCGCCCGGATATCATCCCTCTCTCGCGTTACTTCTTGGAGCTGCTTCTCGACCACCGCTTTGGACGAATCGAAATACGCAGCCCGCCCCTTCTCCACTCCGTAGGCCGCCCTAACCCTCTCCAGCTCCGCCTCCGTCTCCCTCAGCTTCGCCTTGACCTCGCCCAGGTTCGCCTTCGCTACGTCCAGAGACGCCTTGGTGGCGACTGCGGAGGTACGGCCCCGCAGGGCTAACACGTTCGCGATCATCTACATAACTCTCAAATCAGCGAAATACGAATAAGGATAGCCTGTGGGCGAAGAAAGAAAGCCAGCTTACCCGCACGACGTGCCATATAGCCGAGCCACCCAACCGTTCCGCCCCCACACGAGTCAAAGACTCCCGATCGCGCGGTAACACGCAATACTCCGCGAGACGCGCCGCCACTCCCGCATCCTCGAACACCGACTCGTTGCCGCCGACTCGGAAAGGAAACTTGTGGAGACGTTCCTCTGGGTACGCCTCGACCTCTTCTCGGGTCTTCTTAAAACGAATAAGGGCGCCCTCGCAAGCGGGACTCGACGACGCCCCCATCTCCCACAAAGGGATCCCGTAGGGCCACTTTTGAACCACAGGCCCTCGGCGAGGCGCGACTGCCGCGGGTGCCCCCGGAGGGAAGGAGGGTCTGGCCCCCCGCTCGGGCGCGTCCCCCTGGAGATCCCTCGCGGGCCCACCGGCGGGGATACCTTGCCCGACTGTCCCTCATCCCGGGGGCGTCCTCTCCCCTCCGGGTGCCCCGCCCCCACGTCCCTGGGATCCTGCCTCACTGGCCACCCCCTTGCCCTTCCCGCGGGAATCAACATCCTCCGATATCGGGGCCCCGGCCGAACCTGACTCCTCCGCCGGTTCCCTCATCGCTTCTTCACCTGCAAAAGGAAAAGAGAGGCAATCAGGGCGCGCCTAGCCCAAAGTTTGCAAAACTTCTAAGATACCTAGGGTCCAAAAGTCCTGGGCGAGCCGACTGCTCAGCGTTAGACTCGCCCAATGACGGCACGCCTCGGGCAGCTCCCTCAAAATCTGAGCTTTGGCAATATCCTCCCCGGTCAGCTCCACCCCTTCGTTTACGAAGGGATTCCGCGCCCCCCAATTCGACATCAACGCCACGTCGCTTGGCACTGTCACGAAGAAGAACTCCCTCATCCAATCGCCGACATCGTCAGGCACCTCAAGGATGAGTTCTCGCCCTCTCCTGGCGCAAATGCGATGATACACCCCCCCACTTCCGAATCACGAAGAAATACTGGAACAACGCCAAGGAGGGACTCAAGGAGCAAGCAAGACACAAGACGACAAACCCCACTAACAAGCCCCAGGAGCGGGGCGCCAAGGCAAATATCGGCAGCTCCAGGAAATTCAACAAATGAAACAAGCACGGGTGGATCGGAAAGCGGAGCCCCAACTCGAAGGACCGAACATAGACCCCGACCTCGTTATCCCCCGGTGAGCTCACCGCTTCCTCCAAACCGGGAACCCGCACCTCATAGGGTTGTCGCACATACCGCACGCGAATCTCCCTGATATTGATCCTGTCCAACCTACGTTGGATGGACTCAATGTCTCTCGGTACAACGGATCGCCATGACCATCTCTCCCTGGGCCACCGCACCCCCGGCTGTGACGCCCCCTCACCCACCGACTCCTCTCCCACCACCCGGCTACTTCCTCCAGTCTCGAAACGAGAAGCCATTGATCGGAAAGGAAGGAAATTAACTGTGGTTACCTGTTGATCCTCTGAACCCGGAAGGCGATCGGAAGAAGATAGCCGGCGACGGAAGTGACAAATTAGCCAGCAAGCTCCAAACAGAGATATCGAACGCCGGAGAAGAATCGGAGAAAGACAAAAACTCCCGCCGACCGCCTCCCAGCCCCTTTTAGCGGAAAGGGTAGCGCCCGGGCCATCTTGGCCGTCAAACTTTCGCCACGCGGAGCCCATCGGGACGTCCCCGACGCCTTGACTGGCGTAAAGGTCACTTCATCCACGTGTCGCAAACTCAGTCGCGGAGACGCTTCGTTTTCCTCTGCCCCCCCCCCTTTCAAAACATAATAATGACCACTAAGGCGGGAGTTCCGAAGCCGCAAAATCACTACCCGGTGGGTCCCAAGACCCATATCGACGGTCCGGAGTGTTGAAGATGGTTCGTCCTCCGAGCTGAGCCGGGCTGCCGCCTCAGACTCGAAGGCCGGGGGCAATTGTTACGACCTAAAGATCGTGGGAGCCCGGCTACCGACCCGGATCCGCTAACATATCCCATTAACTCGCCCTATCACAAAGGGGCCGCCGCCCCGAACATCCGGGGCATCATGGAGACAGGCGCGCCCAGCAGCGTTCCCCGAACCGGTCGAGGCGAACAGCCCCAGCCGACGGAGGCGAACGTCCGCAGTCGGCCGGGGCGAACGACCGCAGCAGCCCGACCCGCCGGGGTAGCGCGCTTGGGGACGCTTGGGTAGCTAGGCCAGGCCTATTGACCGGCGTGGACGTATCCCTCCTCACCAGCGGGCCGTACCCCACGGCCAATCGGGACGGCCCGCCCGACTCCCGCGAACCGCGACGCCTAGGGTGACACTGCCCAGCCTTTAGCTCGTCGCTAGCGACAAACGGCCTAGGATAAGGACACGACTGACACATACGTCACCCGACCGTCTGACAAAGCGCCCCCTGGCGGCTGAACCACCTGACAGCTGATGCTTTCGGCCCTGACACCCCGACAAAAGCACCCTTTGGCCGTTGCGCCGCCTGACAAAAGCAGATCAGGACCTCCTGTCCCCGAGGTCCTTATCCAAAGTTTCCACCGTCACACGCGCCAGCTCAGCACGCCTAGTCATCACCCGTCAGGTATAAATACCCCCATTCCTCTTACGGAAAGGGGGTTGGAAAATTCTCTCATCTTCCATCACACACACGAGAGCAAAGGTCTTCCATATCTTCACTCTCCCACCTAAAGCTCGTCACGGGCGGCGGACACACAGAGAGTCCGACCGGCGTGTCAAGCCCCCTTTTTAAGCCCTATCACTGACTTAAGCATCGGAGGGGCTAAGGGTTGAACCCCAACCCTACCCTTCTGACGGGTTGTTCGTGCTGCAGGAGAGCCCGCCCCTTGACCGGAGTCAGCTTCAGCCCCCTGCCGTCCAGCCTTCCCTAACTACTTCCGGCGAGATTCGACCCCGTGGGCGTCACCGGCGACGGACCCGACTTCTCCACCTCACCAATCACTTGTAAAACAGCCTACCTAACCCCTCATTTCCATATAACCACCGTGCCCTTGGTTCCCTATAATACAAATTCATTGTACGCGAGTTCCACCTCGTAACACAATGCAAATAGGGCGAAAGGATATCAAAATCAATGATTACGACACCCTAACTACATCAACACCAACACATATGAAGATCAACCACGCATAGAGAAAATATACTCAGTATTCATAGACAAATACATCATAAAACAACAAAATACGTGAATAATACTTCAATTCTAAGCCAAATACGCAAAATACAAGGCTAAAGATAAGAAAAATGTCACCAATTCTCTCCAATAGCTCCAAATCTCCTTCAGATGATAGAACTAGCCTCTGTCCCCAGGGCCTCCAAATTTCATGGTGAAATACGGCTCCTAGAGCCCCCCAATACGCCAGAATAAGCAACCCTAGGCCAAAATACGCTTATATAAAGAGTATTACGGGTTTACTGTGCTTAACGGGTCGAAACACGCTTCAATTCTAACCAAACCCGCAATTTCTCAGCCGGATCAAACCGTAGTCGTTCGATCGTCGTGGGATCGAACGTGAGCTCGACACGTGGCCTTGTGGATCCGACTTCGCCGCTCCACTCGAAATAATCCGACTTCGCTTCGGAATTCATCGGAGCCGTTGGATTCGGCGGCCAACTCCTAGGATTCTGCCACGTCGCTCCGAGGGAAAACGAAGCCACCTGCTCCGATTCGTTTCGCATCTGACCGTTGGATGTCGATCGGAGGGCTCTCGTTCGGCCTCGTCGTCACTCTGTTGAGCACTGCTTCGGGTCGTTGGATCTTCGATATGCGGCCCAGATAAAGCCACGTAGCCCGCCAAATTTCCGCAGCAGGCCGCTTCATTCACCTCATTTGAATCGCTCACGGACCGTTAGATTTTGATCCAACGGTGGAGATTTCACTGCTGCTTCGCTGAGTTTGCTCGACTGTAGACCGTTGGATTGAGATCCAACGGCTGATGAATTTCCGTGCGTCGATAATCGCGCACCGTTCGATTTGGCGGAGGACGACGAGATCTCGCCATGTGTCAGCCTCTGATTGGGTGGCGGCCGTACTTCTCGTATTTTGAGCGTATTTCTCCATTTAATTGGTATTCTGCATTCAAAAATACACAGTAATTAGCACAGATCTCAGAAAAATACAAATAAATAGTCGTTGGAATCGTGAGATCGAGACCTAGCCATGAAAAATATAAAAAGTGCAGAAATGCTCAGTTTATTACTATCTTGTGCTTAAATCAAGTGATATCTCTAATAAATGACGATATACAGAATAGGAACGTATTAGAGACCAATTAACCATCAAATAAGCACAAAATAGGGCTAAATGGGGTGTTAAATATGCAATATTTAACCCGAATCAGTTGCCCAGTTATGAAGTAGTGTTTGGTATGGATTGATTGAGCATGTTTTATGTGAAGATAGATTGTAGACGGCGGAGGATAGTGTTCCAAGTTCCAGGTCATGCTGAGTTTGTATATCATAATGGAACAGACGTATGTGAACCGGTTAAGTTCAGAGTGGCACCGGTGGAGATGTAAGTGATATTCATGGAATCGGAAGTGGAACTTCCTGAGGTTGTACGGGATTTTCCAGACGTGTTTCCCGATGATATATATGGGCTTCCTCTGGATAGATCGTTAGAGGTCACCATTGATTTGATTCCGGGGACCCAACCAATTTCGAAGGCTCCATATCGTATGGCTCCGCCTGAATTAGATGACCTTCGGAATCAGTTGACTGATTTATTAGGTCGTGGATTGATTCGACCCAGTGTGTCTCCGTGGGGAGTACCAGTCTTGTTGGTAAACAAGAAAGATGGCTCTAAAAGGTTGTGCACCGATTACAGGGAATTGAATAAAGCAACTGTGAAAGATAAGTACCCACTTCCCTGAATCAATGACATTTTTGATCAGTTGGGTGGATCCAGTGTGTACTCCAAGTTGGATTTGCGGAGCAGATACCACCAGGTGAAGGTTCATGATTCAGATATCCCTAAGACTGCTTTCAGGACCCGATACTGGCAGTATAAGTTTCTGGTGATGCCTTTCGGAGAGATGAATGCACCAGCTACTTTCATGAGACTGATGAATCAAGTGTTCTTTGATTATTTGGATAAGTTTGTAGTGGTATTCATTAATGATATCTTAGTGTATTTGAAAGATGAAGCCGAGCATGCTAAACACTTGATGATAGTTCTTGAGACTCTGAGGCAACACCAATTATATGCCAAGTTTAGCAAGTGCCAGTTTTGGTTGACGAAGATTGTGTTCCTGGGACATGTTGTATTAGGTGAAGGGATATCTGTGGATCCAAAAAATATTGCGGTGGTAGTAGAGGGGCTTATTCCGTGATCGGTCACTGAAATTCGAAGTTTCTTGGGATTTGCCGGATATTACCAAAAATTCATCAAGGACTTTTCAAAGGTCGCATCACCTCTGACAAACCTGACAAAAAAGGATGTGCCTTATGTAAGGTCAGAAGAATGTCAACGGGCGATGGATGAGTTGAAGCGTCGCTTAACGACTGCTCCAGTGTTGATGATTCCCGATCGGTCAAGAGGATTCGAGATTTTTTGTGATGCTTCAGGGAAATGATTGGGATGTGTTCTCCATCAGCATGGACGTGTGGTCGCTTATGCATCGAATTGTTGAAAGTCCATGAGCAAAACTATCCCACTCATAATTTGGAGTTGGCAGCGGTAGTCTTTGCATTGAAGTTGTAGAGACATTTTTTGTTGGGCGAACGTGTAAAGATATATACGGATTATAAAAGTCTGAAATATGTCTTCACGCAATAAGAGCTTAATATGAGGCAAATAAGGTGGTTGGAGTCGATGGCAGAATATGATATTGATCTTCAGTATCATCCCGGCAAGGTCAATGTAGTTCCGGATGCGCTAAGCAGATTGCCAGCAATAATGAGATTGATCTCGCAACCGCAACTACGATGGGCAGTGATGCAGATGGAGATAGAGGTTGTGCTTTCGGGAGAGCAAACAGTGCATATGGGTTTGCAAGTTCTATCAGATTTAGTGGATATAATTAAGGCAGCCCAGTTGGAAGATAGAAGGTTGCAGATGATCCGTGAGCAAGTCGAAGCTGGTCTTCGGACAGATTTTTGCATTCATGAAGATGGTTCTTTGAGATTCGATAGTCAAGTCTGTGTACCCGCAGGTGCTATCCGGGATGAGCTCTTGAAGGAAGCTCATAATTCACCTTATTCCATTCATCCCGGAGGAACCAAGATGTATCGTGATATGCGTCAACATTTTTGGTGGCATGGGATGAAGTGTGCAGTGGCTTGGAGTGTGGCTTCGTGTATCACTTGTCAACAAGTGAAGGCCGAATACCAGAGAACAGCAGGTTTGCTTCAACCTCTTCCTATTCCAACATGGAAGTGGCAGCACGTGACCATGGACTTTGTAACTGGCTTACCTCGCACATCAAAAGGTCATGACGCAGTATGGGTAATTGTGGATCGCTTGACTAAGTCAGCGCATTTTATTCCGTTTCGGGTTGGTCAGTCTACAGAGTCATTGGCCAAGAAGTATATGGAAGAAATTGTGAGACTTCATGGAATTCACATATGCATTGTGTCGGATTGAGACTCGAGATTTACATCTCACTTTTGGAAAAGTTTGCAGAACAGTTTGGGAACCAATCTCAGTTTCAGTACAGCTTATCACCCTCAGACAGATGGTCAATCAGAGCGTATGATCCAGATACTGGAAGATATGTTGAGGGCATGCATGTTGGAGTTTCAAGGATCCTAGGAAGATCACCTGCATTTGGTTGAGTTCGCATACAACAACAGTTATCAAGCAAGTATTGGTATGGCTCCATTTGCAGCTTTATATGGATGTAAGTGTCGGTCACCGCTCAGGTTGGATGACCTTGGTGATTGTGAAGCGTTGGGACCTGATATGATAGTTGAAGCTGTTGATGTCGTACGAACAGTTCGTGAAAATCTACGGATTGCTCAAGATCGCTATAAACATTGGGCTGATACCAAGAGGCCACCACTTGAGTTCCAACCTGGAGATTATATCTTCTTGAAGATTTCTCCGACTTGTGGTACGATTCGTTTTGGACAACATGCGAAGTTGAGTCCCAGGTATGTCTGCCCGTTTGAGATTTCATCTCGAGTTGGAGAGGTGGCTTACAGATTGGTGCTTCCACCATCTCTCGAAGGAGTCCACGACGTGTTCCATGTATCTCAACTTCGAGGATTTATAGGCTACCCCAGTCAGATCGTGGACCACACAAAAGTTGCAGTGCATCCAGACTTGATATATGAGCAGCAGCCCGTGGCGATTCTGGATCAGAGGCAGAAGATGCTGCGAAATAAGACAGTGGAACTTGTAAGAGTTATGTGGCATAGGGAGTCACCTGGAGAGTCCACGTGGGAACGTGAGGATGAGATGCGAAACAAGACATTGGATCTTGTAAGAGTTTTCTTGGCATGTGTTGGTGAGATTGCCTATCGCCTTGCCTTGCCACCCTCACTTGAAGGCATCCATAATGTGTTCCACGTATCTCAGCTTCGGAAATATGTGGGAGACCCTGGTCACCTCGTGGACTTCTCAGAGATTAAAGTGCGCCCCGACCTGACTTATGAACAGCAACCAGTGGCCATCCTGGATCGGAGACAGAAGATATTGAAGAAGAAGGCCATTAATCTAGTAAGGGTTATGTGGCAACGAGAATCCCCTGGTGAGTCCACCTGGGAACGTGAGGACGAGATGAGAGACAGATACCCTCACCTGTTTATGTAAGTACCTTATCCCTGTATCAATGTCTCTTTTGATAATCTTGAGTGCAAAATTTCGTGGGGACAGCGGTGTAGGGTAATATATAGAGAGGCCCCTGGGAATTAGAAGTATTTTTCTTCTTAGACTAGAACCCTAGGACTTTGGAAGTTTGAGGACAAACTTTATTTTAAGGAGGGTAGGATGTCATGGACCCTATACGGCGACTGACACTGTAGTCCTCTACGCACGAGTAGAGGGAGAATAATGAGTTGGTAAAAGGTGATATGGTGTGTATGTGGCTGGTGGCAGTCGTGTAGTTTCGTGAAGAGTGTGAGGGCATTTTGGTCATTTGGTAATACATGCAGAAGTGTGTGTAGAGTAAAGGTGGGTGTGTAAAGTAATATCATACTTGTAATTTTGAAGGAGTGGGTTAGTGTGAGAGGGCTAGTTGAAAAGGGATGGGATTAGGGGCCTACTCGTAAATACTTAGAAGGGTGAGGGGCAAAATGGTCTTTTGGCCTAAAAGAGGGGAGTGTGTAGTAAATGAGTGTGTGCATAAAGTAATGGCAAACTTGTAAATACTTGAAACTTGAGGGATAATTTTGGAAGGGCATTAAAGTCATTTTAGCATATGCATGCTTATCCTAAAGAGGATTCTAGTACTAGATATTTTTATGGAAGATTTCTAAAATCTTCTTTAACTTTCTTCTTCTTTCCCTTTTACATTTCTATTCCCTTCTTCCCCTCTCTAGTGTGGCCGAACTCCCTCTCCCCCCTTTCCATTTCATCAAGCTCAAAAACCCTAAATTCTATTTCCAAAAATTCAAGTAAAGCCCTAGCTCTTCAAGGAGAAAGAAGGGTGGAAGGAGGAGAAAGAAAAGAGAGAAAGAAAGAGGCTTTCTTGAGGTAGGAATCTAATCTTGGTTTGCGAATTTTTATTTAGGGTTATGATGTTGTTGTGGGGTAATTTGATTGCTCATGGTCTTGAATTCATGGGTTATGTGTGCAATAAATTAAAAAGATCACATTTTTCTTTGTTTTTCTTAGCTAATCACCCTCCCCTAAAATCCAGAATTTCTGTTATGTGTTTCTTCTTCAATTCTGGTCTCAGTGGTTAAATTTACTTTCTGGAAAAAATATGAAAGTGTAGATCTTGAAGTTCTACCTCAGATTCATATAAAATATGACATATGTTGAGTCCAATAAGCATGAGCAAAAAATCAATGTTTACAGCATTTCTGAAATTCTGTCAACCTAGACACAGCTTAGAAAAATGAAGCTTATTACATGCACACTCTATGGAATTTGCTGTTCTTGGTCTTGTTGTAAATTTAACAACATTATCAACAATTTCATCTCAGTGTATATTTTTTGAATTTCTGGCTACAACATGCCCAAAATTGGCTTCTAAATAGACCCTTAAATCTGTCAGGAAAACATACTGTACAGGTTCTACCAATTAATTCACTATAAATCACCCAGTCCATATTTATGCATGAAATTTCATGGGCGAATTCAGGAATACTATATCTTCAACTTTCATTTAGAGAGTTTTGTCAAATTCACAAGAGAAATTGATTAAACACCTTGATTTTGTAGCCGTTCCTGTAATTTCAGCAAGCTGGACTGTTTTGGGTGAAGTTGAATTGTGTGGTGATGTTAAATTTTCCATTCTAATATGCATGAAAGTTGTTGATACCTTTAAGAAAGTTTAGTTATGCTATTTGTTACTAAAATTGATGGTGTGACACTCTCCATTATATGGCGATTGCTATATATTGTTAAAATGCCCCATTTAACATGATGTTGAAGAGAATTTGGAAAATGGCCATTATAAAGAGTGTGCCATGTATTACATTTATGGACTTGTGTATGTTCATTGAAGATTATGACACATGATATGTCAACAGGGACGTCTCGATCTGCCCTAAGGCGGGTGAGCATCCTAGTATGGGGATGGGGGAAGTTTGGGTATTACTTAACCATAAGGGACTGGACTGAGAAGTTGGGGGAAAAGATATGGAATATGTGATACTTATTCCCACTCGCCTTTACCGGGAGTAGACGAACATACGGAGGTTGTGTTACTATGGTAAGCCTCACTCCTGCCAGGGACGGGGGAGCTGAGAGGCCCGTCGTACAGTGCCCATGTCCACTGCGTCGTGTGCTATATTCGCCCCAAATTTGGGGTGAGGTCCGTGCTCTTATCTTTAGGTGATACCCAGGCTTCCAAAGAGTCAATAACATATGCTAACTAATAAACTTCATATGTGTTGTTGTTGCACATTTGTGTATTGTACTTTTCACTTTGGATGCTTGTACTCCTATTGCCTTTACACTCATAACCTTTAAATGATTTCCCCTACCCTAGTTAGTTTCCTATTGGGCACGTTTTGACATGCTCATTTTACTTTTCAGGTCTTGAGCAGGTGACACCAGAGTAGAATCTCCCTCAGGAGATTACCCATGCGTGAGCTAACACCTTGGGGTCACTACTCTTTTGGGATGTGTTTTGTAGTGTGAGCTGGGTCGTGTAGTGAGCGAGTTGTCTTTTGTAGCTGTGATATGTGTTGGGAGCTTGTGATACTTCTCATGTATACTCGAGTTAGTTTCAATTTGTACTTGATGCTGGTGTGTGGTACTTTCTTTGGTTATGTAAATCTGTCATTATGTACTTTCTATGATGGCTGTATGTGTTGCTTTCTTTTTATATATATGTGATGCATGATCATAGCATTCGCAGTGGCCTACTTATTGTGTGTTTTCTTTTCACTCTTGGTGTAATACCGCGGGTTGTCAGGCTCCATCCTCCCTTTCCCATGGTATGGAATGCCATTTAAGGTATTTGTGAGAATGGGACGTGACAGGTTTAGTGGTGACGCATGCAGGTCAGCTCTCACTGCGATATACGAAAGGATGATACATCAAACACTTTGATGCCATCACATATGGTACTGATTCCTATTATGCTGTCCTCTCCCTACAAAATGGATAGTGGAAACGAGATATCTTCGTCAGAGATGGAGCATGCCGAGCCCTCTTTGATGGAGAAGATTCTGATGGGTTTTCAGGCGAGTCTGGGTCAGCAGGCTGAGATGCTCGCCAAGATGCAGGGTCAGAAGTCCACTGGCTTCAAGCATTTTAGGGCAATGAAGCCAAGGACTTTTTCTGGCAAGGAGACTGCATTGGAGGTCGATGAGTGGTTACGACACACGGAGGATGACCTCACAGCTGTTGGATTTCCATTGGAGAGTTGGGTTGATGCAGTAAAAAGGCAGTTGACACATCAGGCCCGAGATTGGTGGGATGCCCAGAAGCGACATCTGACAGGTTCCTATCTTTTGGAAGACCTTCAAGGAGCGTTTTGAGTCCAAGTTTCTTTCAGAGACTACAAAGGATGAGCTAAGAAAGTGTTTTGAGCAGTTGACTCAGGGCCGACAGAGCGTGGATGAGTATGACACCGAGTTCTCTTTGCTGAGCAAGTTTGCCCCGGAGCTTATTGCGGCTAATGCCACCCGAGCTCGAGCTTCCGTATGGGACTGGATCCGGAGTATAGAGGGACGATGTCTACACAGAAACTCGCCACACAAGAGGATGTGCTCGAGGCGGCAAGATTATATGAGATCTATTTGCGGAGCATAGGGAAAATGCCTACTGGTGACAGACGACCATCAGGACCACAGAAGGCATTATCTCGGCCAATACAGACAACCCAGTTCAAGAGGCCAGGAGCCCCTGCAGTGACACGGAGACGTCTGACATGCCAATTCTGTGGCAAGACTAGTCATGAGCAGAAGGAGTGTAGGGTTTGGGCTAGACAATGCTTTGCTTGTGGTGGCCGAGGACACATTAGCAGGTTCTGCCCATAGCAGGGTGCCTTCTTGGCCCCAGTAGCACTTATAGCTACTAGGCCGATGTAGCAGCAAGCACTTCCACCTAGTTCACAGCGGCCTTCACTTCCAACACCAGCTGGACCATGTATACCAGCCCTTAGAGGACCTTCCTTGCCTCCTCAGTGGCAGGCCTTTAAGAAGACAAACTCTGCTCCAAATTCTCCGGCTTTCAGGATGACAACAGTAGAGGCAGAAAACTCAGGTCAGGTTATCACTGGTATGGTTCTAGCCCTCTCCTTACTTTACATTATATCACTTGTTGCTTAGTGATGATGGACGTTGGTTTGATTTCCTTGTTGGCTTCTAGGTATGGTTAACGTAGCATCTTTTCTTGCTTTGGCACTTTTTGATTCTGGGGCTTCACATTGTTTTCTGTCCCAACAATTTATGGACAAACATTTTATACCACTAGACTCCTTCACTATTAGTTGGAATATTCACACAGGAAGTGGTGTGATTATGAGTACTTAAGGGCTCTGTTGTTGTCTAGTGGAAATTTACGGTCGGGAGTTATATGCTGACTTCCTTATGATTGAGATGCCCACCTTTGAAGCTGTGTTTAAGATGGACTGGTTATGGATATTTTGTACCACTATTGATTACAAATTAAGGAGGGTAGTGTAACGGCCTGTATTTTTTAGCCGTGCTTTAGTTCACGTGTACTGGTATTTTTCCTTCAGTCGTCTGGTTGACTTTTTGTCCGTACGTTTCTTGCTACGTATGTGCGACTCTGTTTTTCCGATTTCACCACACCGTCATTAATTGACCGCCAAGTTTAGCTGGAAACTTTAAATTATTTATTTTGCTAATTACTTTTTACTTTTTAGTTATTTTAATAATAACGTTTAACACTTACTTAGTTGCTTAATCCCACTCATCTTTCATGTTTGGAATTCTTTAAAACAATGAGGAAGAAAATTGTAACACGATATTAGCCAGATGCATCCTCCCCTTTTAGTCAACAAACATCATTTAATTCAGTCGTAATCCTAAACCTAATCAATTAAATTGCTTTGACGAATTTCCCTGCTAGCTCTTCTTAAGGCAGTATCTTCCCTGCTAACCCACCGTCTTCATTCCTGCAAGAAACCTATCAACATATCATAAAATCTGTTTTCATCAATCCAAAATCCTACGTAGAATTTCTCAAAGCCAAGAACAAATTTCTCAAACCAAAAATCATCTTCCACAACCCAAATCAGAAACCATCCACACCAAAACCCAATCTGAAATTATTTCAAGAATTAGAGGAAATCTGAAAATTTTCTTCCCCAAACCCCAATCTGAAATTTCAACTTCAGATTCAAAATTTCTTCCCCAAACCCCAAATCTGAAACTACAAGAGGAATCAAAATCAAACCCATTCAAAACTTCCATCTTCTTCCTCCACCTCTTCCCTTCATCTTCTTCCTCTTCTCTCCCTTGGCCGACCCCTCCCCTCCCTGTGCGCCGCCGCCCGTCGGAGCAACCAGCCGCTGCCTGGAGCCCGGAGCAACCGCCGGCCGTGAACCCTCCTCCCTCTCGTGTGATGAGTGCTCCTTCTCTCCTCGTGTGCGTGAGTGTTGAAGCCATTGAAATGTAAACAAAAAAAAAAGAAGAAGAAGAACAGCCTGTCAACAAAGAGAAGAAGGGTGACAGTAATTAGAGAGAGAGAGAGAGGGATGGGTTAATATATGTTAAAATAATTGTTAGAAGTAAGTTGTAACATGTTAACTTGTACCCATGGTCAAAGTTAGTAGGTGAGAGTTATCATACCATGTTAAAACTTGTAGTTAGCTTAGTTAGTTAATTAACTTATCTTATATTAGTTGGTTGTTAGTGTTATTTAATGTTATTTGTTTGTATCATTTGATTTCAGCATGTTATTACTTGTAAATGCTGTTTGGGTATTAAAACTAGAATCAAATAATGTGTGCCCTGTTTTTATAACCCAATGTAACCGCCACCCTAGTCAGTGAACCCCGTAAAATTAGACGAACCCAAATTAGGGCTCAACTTAATTTTGTTGATTAACTCGCAATAAATTTAATTCCTTAATTTGTTTAGCCAAAATATAGAACCAGTATCACCATGGCGTAGTACCCATCAAAACAAACCCAACGACACCAAAATCACTAAAATCGGGCTAGTGTACGATTTATAGTAAATATTTGAAGTTAGGTGATCATTAGGCCATTTTCACGTAAAGTTGTATAACTAAAAATCTACACGTGAAATGACGCGTGAAACTACTTCCACTGTATTCTTGACTAAAAATGTGACCCAACGACATATAATTTGATATATCTTAATTTGGAATAATAACAAGAATAATTAACTTTCTGATCAAATTCGTTAATTCTCACTTTCATCACTTTTACTAATTATAATAAATGTTATTATTTAATGAGGCAGATACGACGTGAACTTTCCTACCGTTACTCGGACAACCTAAACTGTCCCAGTCAGGCAAGCATGCAGTTATTTTATGTTTTTTTGATATCTGATGTTGTACACTTAATTGCTGACACATACACACTTTTTAGAAATGTTAGACGTAAACTCGTGTGCGTGTGTGTGGACCCCTTAACAATCAAAATAAACACACTTTGTGAATGGTAATGTTTCTGGACATATATGGTTAATTTTGAGAACTGTTAATACTCATAGAATGATAAATGCCGTTGGCTACCAGTTGTTACATGCCGTTGGCTACCAGTTGCCGTTGGCTACCAGTTGTTACATGTCGTTGGCTACCAGTTGCCGTTGGCTACCAGTTGTTACATGCCGTTGGCTCCTAGATGGCTATTCTCGTCGGTCCCGTGTGACTAGTCTGGCTCGTGTTCCAGTAGGGTCATAGGTGACTAGTCTGGCTCGTGTTCCAGTATATGACGGTTAGCACCCTGGCTCGTGGTCCAGGAAGTACATCCTGGCTCGTGGTCCAGGTGTATTCATTTACTATTCGTCTAACGGCGGGGGCCTTAGTCATGGACTTGCACACACAGTTAAACTATTGTAAAAGAAAGTTAACTTACAGACTGTTGTTACATTTCTTAACTGCCTTGTTAATGCTTATAACAGAACTACCATACTAGTGTAACTTTTCATAATTGCTTTAATTACCATGCTAGTGTAACTTTTCATAATTGTTTTAACTGCTACAGTTCATAGAAATGCATGCTAGTGTAAATTCCTTTAACTGCTGTAAAACTGACATATATAACTTGTTATATATCTTGCCAAGGGTTCTAACTTTTGCTTGCAGACCCTTGCTGACATACATTCATGTTGTTTGAATGTATGTCAGGTTACGAGACAGGTACCCAGGAGGACGAGTTATTGGATCAGAGTGATCCAATAGACCAGGATTCTGCTGATCGTGAAGTCCACCCTACCGTGGACTAGTTGCTGAATTATCACCGCTGCAGTTATTTATTTTCACCGCTGTTATTTGTAGGGTGTGTACACACTTTATCTGTATCGCTATCATTGTAGGCCATGCTTGGGGCCCTTTTATTATTGTGTGCTTTATCTGCATGTTAGCTTTAATATTTCTGTTGTTCTGAGTTGCATGCAAGTTCCTGCGAAAGGTGTTTTCACAGACGCTTATTGGGTTCGAGCTTCACCGCTCCAACCTAAGCGGGCCCGCTCACAACCTCGCTCTCAAGTATAATGGGAAGCGGGACGTGACAGGTAGTCTTCCAGATTTTCGATCACCTAGAATTCGAATTCAGAAGTAGTAGTTGCACATTAGAACCTGTAAGATTTAGAGCGACACCAGTGGAAGCAGAAGTGTTGGCAATGGCCATGGAGGCAGAGCCAGTCTTACCCAGGGTTGTGCGAGACTTTCTTGATGTCTTTCCTGATGAAATTTATGGACTTCCTCCTGATCGATCATTGGAGTTCACCATTGATTTGATACCAGGCACGCAACCTATTACGAAGGCTCCTTATCGGATGACACCACCTGAGTTGGCTGAGCTTCATAATCGGTTAAAGGACTTATCAGAGCGAGGGTTGATACAGCCAAGCGTGTCACCTTGGGGAGCACCAGTGCTTTTGGTGAATAAGAAAGATGGATCCCGGAGAATATGCATTGATTATAGGGAATTGAACAAGGTGACGATAAAGGAAAAGTATCCACTTTCTCGCATCGATGATCTCTTTGATCAGCTTGGTGGATCCCGAGTCTACTCAAAGTTGGACTTGCAAAGCAATTATCATCAGATAAAGGTTTGGGGGTCTGATGTTTCGAAGACAGCTTTCCAAACTCGTTATGGACATTATGAGTTCCTGGTGATGTCCTTCGACGTGACTAATGCTCCAGCTACTTTCATGAGATTAATGAATCATGTATTCTTTGACTATTTGGACAAGTTCGTGGTAGACTTTATTGATGATATCCTGATATATTCCAAGGATGAGGAAGAGCATGCGGAGCACCTGAGGTTTGTACTAGAGACTTTCAGGCAGCATCAGTTATATGCCAAATATAGTAAGTGCCAGTTATGGCTGTCTAACGTGGCTTTTCTGGGGCACATAGTTTCAGGAGATGGCATATCAGTTGATCCAGAAAAGGTGGCTGCAGTGCAGAAATGGCATGTTCCCAGGTCGGTTTCAGAGATTCGGAGTTTCTTGGAGTGGCTGGCTATTATAGGAAGTTCATCAAGGATTTCTCCAAGATTACGGCACACTTACTCATCTGACTAAGAAGGGTTTGCTTATGTCTGGTCTGAGGAGTGTCAGCATGCATTTGAGGAGTTGAAGAGAAGGTTGACTATTGCTCCAGTTCTGACGGTTCCAGATCGTTTTGGAGGATTTGAGATTTTCTGTGATGCTTCTGGCAAAGGGCTGGGATGTGTCTTACATCAACATGGATGTGTTGTAGCTTATGCCTATAGACTTCTGAAGGCACATGAGCTAAACTACCCTGCACACGACTTGGAGTTGGCAGCCGTGATTTTTGCCCTAAAGCTATGGAGACACATTCTGCTAAGGGAGCATATCAAAGTGTACACCAACCACAAGAGTTTGAAGTATGTGTTCACCCAGAAGGAGCTCAATATGAGACAACGTCGGTGGCTTGAGCTGATGGCAGAATATGATATCGAGCTCCAGTATCACCTGGAAAGGTGAATGTGGTCCCTGATGCACTCAGTAGATATCTTACTGTGATGGTGTTGACCTCTCAGCCTCAGTTCCAGTGGGCCATGCGACAGATGGAGATAGAGGTTGTTCTTTCGGGTATCAAAGCAGCCATGTTGAACTTGCAGGTCCAGTCCGATCTGGTGGAATGGATCAAAGCCGTGCAGTTAGGAGATGAAAAGTTAAGGAGAATTCGAGAACAGGTAGAGGCTGGACTTCGGACTGATTTCACATTCACGAAGATGGATCTTTTAGATTTGGAACTCGACTATGTGTGCCGGCTGGTGCTATTCGAGAGGAATTACTTAAAGAGGCCCATAGTTCCACATATTCAATTCATCCAAGTGGGACAAAGATGTACCACGACCTGCGACAACATTACTGGTGGCATGGGATGAAGCGCAGTATAGCCAGAAGTGTGGCCTCGTGCTTGGTCTGTCAGTAGGTGAAGGCCGAACACCAAAGAGTTACAGGTCTGTTGTAGACTTTCCCCATACCTGAATGGAAATGGCAACACATGACGATGGATTTTATGAATGGGATACCCACACACCCAAGGGAAATGACGCAATTTGGGTAGTCGTTGATCGCTTGACCAAATCTGCACATTTCATTCCCTTCCGGGTTGACAGTCCACCGAGTATCTGGCTCGAAGATACATGGAGGTAAAACTCCTTCGTCACCCTTACATTTTCTATATTTGGTAGTGTGAGGTGTTTGACATAATCTTCCTTGCAGGAGATCGTGAGGCTTCATGGAGTTCATGTTTGTATAATCTCTGATCGGGACACCAGATTCACCTCACATTTTTGGAGAAGTTTGCAGTCTAGTTTGAGGACTCATCTCAAGTTTAGTACATCATATCATCCTCAGACAGATGGGCAGTCTGAGCGAGTTATTCAGATCCTCGAGGACATGTTGAGGGCTTGTATGCTGGACTTTAAGGGATCCTGAGAAGATCACTTGCACCTGGTGGAGTTTGCTTACACCAATAGTTATCAAGCAAGCATTGGAATGGCACAGTTTGCTGCTTTGTATGGGAGGAAGTGCAGATCGCCTCGAAGTTGGGACGATGTTGGGGATCGTGAACTCTAAGGGCCTGACTTGGTGGTGGAAGCGATCGATGTGGTTCGGACATCCAAGGAGAATATTCGTATCGCTCAGGATCCCTATAAGCATTGGACAGATACAAAGAGCTGTCCATTGGAATTTCAGCCAGGCAATTACGTGTTCTTGAAGATCTCCCCGATACGTGGCACGATTCGATTTGGTAGATGAGGGAAGTTGAGCCCGAGGTTCATTGGTCCATTCGAGATCTTGGCACGTGTTGGTGAGGTTGCATATCGTCTTGCCTTGCCACCCTCACTTGAAGGCATCCATAATGTGTTCCACGTATCTCAACTTCTGAAATATGTGGGAGATCCTAGTCACATCGTGGACTTCTCAGAGATTGAAGTGCACCCTGACCTGACTTATGAACAGCAACCAGTGACCATCCTGGATTGGATACAGAAGATACTGAAGAAGAAGGCCATTAATCTAGTAAGGGTTATGTGGCAACGAGAATCCCCTGGTGAGTCCACCAGGGAGCGCAAGGACGAGATGAGAGACAGATACCCTCACCTGTTAATGTAAGTACCTTATCCCTGTATCAATGTGTCTTTTGATAATCTTGAGTGCAAAATTTCGTGGGGACAGCGGTGTAGGGTAATATATAGAGAGGCCCCTGGGAATTAGAAGTATTTTTCTTCTTAGACTAAAACCCTATGACTTCGAAAGTTTGAGGACGAACTTTATTTTAAGGAGGGTAGGATGCCATGTCCCCTATACAGCGACTGACACGGTAGTCCTCTACGCATGAGTAGAGGGAGAATAAGGAGTTGGTAAGAGGTGATATGGCGTGTATGTGGCTGGTGGCAGCCGTGTAGTTTCGTGAAGAGTGTGAAGGCATTTTGGTCATTTGGCAATACAGGCAGAAGTGTGTGTAGAGTAAAGGTGGGTGTGTAAAGTAATATCGTACTTGTAATTTTGAAGGAGTGGGTTAGTGTGAGAGGGGCTAGTGTGAAAAGGGATGGGATTAGGGGCATACTCGAAAATACTTAGAAGGGTGAGGGGCAAAATGGTCTTTTGGCCTAAAAGAGTGGGGTGTGTGTAGTAAAGGAGTGTGTGCATAAAGTAATGGCAAACTTGTAAATACTTGAAACTTGAGGGGTAATTTTGGAAGGGCATTAAAGTCATTTTAGCATATGCATGCTTATCCTAAAGAGGATTCTAGTGCTAAATATTTTTAAGGAAGATTTCTAAAATCTTCTTTAACTTTCTTCTCCTTTCCCTTCTACATTTCTATTCTCTTCTTCCCCTCTCTAGTGTGGCCGAACTCTCTCTCCCCCCTTTCCATTTCATCAAGCTCAAAAACCCTAAATTCTATTTCCAAAAATTCAAGTAAAGCCCTAGCTTTTCAAGAGAAAGAAGGATGGAAGAAGGAGAAAGAAAAGAGAGAAAGAAAGAGGCTTTCTTGAGGTAGGAATCTAATCCTGGTTTGTGAATTTTTATTTAGGGTTATGATGTTGTTGTGGGGTAATTTGATTGCTCATGGTCTTGAATTCATGGGTTATGTGTGCAGTAAATTAAAAAGATAACATTTTTCTTTGTTTTTCTTAGCTAATCACCCTCCCCTAAAATCCAGAATTTCTGTTATGTGTTTCTTCTTTAATTCTGGTCTCTGTGGTTAGATTTACTTTCTGGAAAAAAATATTTAAGTGTAGATCTTGAAGTTCTACCCCAGTTTCATATAAAATATGTTATATGTTGAGTTCAATAAGCATGAGCAAAAATTCAATGTTTAGAGCATTCCTAAAATTCTGTCAACCTGGACACAGTTTAGAAAAATGAAGCTTACTACCTGCACACTCTATGGAATTTGCTGTTCTTGGTCTTGTTGTAAATTTAACAAGTCTACAATTTCATCTTAGTGTATATTTTTTGAATTTCTAGCTGCAACATGCCCAAAATTGGCTTCTAATACAGACCCTAAAATCTGTCAGGAAAACAGACTATACAGGTTCTACTAATTAATTCACTATAAATCATCTAGTCCATATTTATGCATGAAATTTCATGGGTGAATTCAGGAATACTATATCTTCAACTTTCATTTAGAGAGTTTTGTCAAATTTATAAGAGAAATTGATTAAACACCTTGATTTTGTAGCTATTACTGTAATTTCAGCAAGCTGGACTGTTTTGGGTGAAGTTGAATTGTGTGGTGATGTTAAATTTTCCATTCTAATATGCATGGAAGTTGTTGATACCTTTAAGAAAGTTTAGTTATGCTATTTGTTACTAAAATTGATGGTGTGACACTCTCCATTATATGGCGATTGCTATATATTGTTAAAATGCCCCATTTAACGTGATGTTGAAGAGAATTTGGAAAATGGCCATTATAAAGAGTGTGCTATGTATTACATTTATGGACTTGTGTATGTTCATTGAAGATAAGGACACATGATACGTCAACTGGGACGTCTCGATCTGCCCTAAGGTAGGTGAGCATCCTAGTATGGGATGGGGGAAGTCTGGGTATTACTTAACCATAAGGGAATGGACTGAGAAGTTGGGGAAAAAGATACGTGATATGTGATACTTATTCCCACTCACCTTTACCGGGAGTGGAGGGGACATACGAAGGTTGTGTTACTATGGGAAGCCTCACTCCTGCCAGGGACAGGGGAGCTGAGAGGCCCGTCGTACAGTGCCCGTGTCCACTGCGTCATGTGCTATATTAGCCCCAAATTTGGGGCGAGGTCCAGGCCCTTATCTTTAGGTGATACCCAGGCTTCCAAAGAGTCATTAACATATGCTAACTAATAAACTTCATATGTGTTGTTGTCACACATTTGTGTGTTGTAATTTTCACTTTGAATGCTTGTACTCATATTGCCTTTACACTCATAACCTCTAAATGATTTCCCCTACCCTAGTTAGTTTCCTATTGGGCACGTTTTGACGTGCTCATTTTACTTTTCAGGTCTTGAGCGGGTGACACCAGAGCAGAATCTCCCTCAGGAGATTACCCATGTGTGAGCTGACACCTTGGGGTCACTACTCTTTTGGGATGTGTTTTGTAGTGTGAGCCGGGTCGTGTAGTGAGCGAGTTGTCTTTTGTAGCTCTGATATGTGTTGGGAGCTTGTTGTACTTCTCATGTATACTCGAGTTAGTTTTACTTTGTGCTTGATGCTGGTGTGTAGTACTTTCTTTGGTTATGTAAATCTGTGATTATGTACTTTCTGTGATGCCTGTGTGTGTTGCTTTCTTTTTATGTATATGCGATGTATGCCTAGCATTCGCAGTGGCCTGCTTATTGTGTGTTTTCTTTTCACGCTTGGTGTAATACCACGGCTTGTCAGGCTCCATCCTCCCTTTTCCATGGTATGGAATGTCTTTTAAGTTATTTGTGAGAATGGGGCATGACACTGAACCAAGGAGCCATGCCCATTTGTTTCAAAAACACACACCCAACAACAAGGAGCCATGTCCCAAAACCTGAACAAAGGAGCCATGCGCATATGTTTCAAAAAAAAACACACCCATCAACAAGGAGCCATGCCCCAAAACCTGAACCAAAGAGCCATGCCCATATGTTTCAAAATCACACACCCAGCAATAAGGAGCCATGCCCCACAACCTGAACCAAGGAGCCATGCCCATATATTTCAAAACACACACCCAGCAACATGGAGCCATGCCCCCAAAACCTGAACTAATGAGCCATACACATAAGTTTCACAAAAACACAAACAGTAACAAGGAGCCATGCCCCAAAACTTGAACCAAGGAGCAATGCCCATATGTTTCAAACACATACACCCAGCAACAAGGAGCCATGCCCCAAAACCTGAACAAAGGAGATATGCCCATATGTTTCAAAAAACACACACCCAGCAACAAGGAGCCAGCCCCAAAACCTGAACCAATGAGCCATGCACATAAGTTTCACAAAAACACAAATAGCAACAAGAAGTCATGCCCCAAAACCTGAACCAATGAGCCATGTCCATATGTTTCAAAAAAAACACACCTAGCAACAAGGAGCCATGCCCCAAAATCTGAACTAATGAGCCATGCCAATATGTTTCAAAAACACACACCCAGCAACAAGGATCCATGCCCCAAAACCTGAACCAAGGAGTCATGCCCATATGTTTCAAAAAAAATACCCAGCAACAAGGAGCCATGCCCCAAAACCTGAACCAATGAGCCATGCCCATATGTTTCAAAAACACACACCCAACAACAAGGATCCATGCCCCAAAACCTGAACAAAGGAGCCATGCCCATATGTTTCAAAAAAACACACCAGCAACAAGGAGCCATGACCCAAAACCTGAACCAATGATCCATGCACATATCTTTCACAAAATACAAACAGCAACAAGGAGCCATTCCCCCAAAACTTGAACCAATGATCCATGCACATATGTTTCACAAAAACACAAACAGCAACAAGGAGTCATGTCTCAAAACCTGAACCAAGGAGCCATGCCCATATGTTTCACAAAATCACAAATAGCAACAAGGTGCCATGCCCCAAAACCTGAATACATACAACAACATAGTCTCTATTTGTGACACTTAAAATTAAACTCATAACATCAACTTAGAAAAAGGCTAAATCCATCTCATTAACATCCTCATCCCAACATAATACCCATACCCAACCAACCGTAACACCTTCACCAACCCACCAGAATCCCTTCCCCACAACACCACCATACAATAACATATCACCCCACCATACAACACATCCCCAACCCAACCAACACTAATCACTACCCCACAAAATGCCATATGGCCCACCCATCCTCATATCTTTCCTTTGCTATATCCTTTTGCATAACCTGCTTCACGCAAGTCCCTATTCATCTCAGCAACTAAATCCTCAAGCATAAGCTTCCGACCCGATTGTGGCACGGCCAAAAATTGTTGACCCACCATCTCATTCATGCTTAAGTCTTTAAACAACTTCAACAATAGGTCAGGAGGATACTCTGTAAACTCGTACACATGATGTGCAAGAGTTTCTGTCCAGTGGGAGTGTGCGCTCCGTATAGCATCCGCGACCTCTTTCATATTAGCGGCTATATCCTGCATTACGTCTGGATCTTCCCTCAATGAGCGTCGTCACTGTTTCTTCTTTCCCAACGATGGTGGGGTAGCATTTCTTGTCCCCCTTATGGACACTCTCCTGTCGACGCTTGTGTGGGTATGTCCTCAGGGATATAGTGGGGGTGGAGAAGGAATATGTGTCGGATCCGGCGTTACGGGCTCTCCTTCCCCTCCAGAAAATGGGCCACCAAAGCTATCGAACAATGACCTTGACAAACTCCCCCGTGCTGCGTCATCCCCACTGATGACAACCAGATCGTCAAACCATGGTATGTGATAGTTCACATAAGCGTGCTTCCGATGGTTTGCCTGAACATTTAGCAGAGCATATATGAACATACCATTCGTAGCTATATTTAATGTACTAGCACCTATCCTATATATAAGATAGAAGTAATTACCGTCGCCCATGTTGCATAAGTTTCCGGATCCAGCTCAATTATCTTCCTCTCTGCATCCCATCCTGCTCCGCTCATTTCCATGCACTCATAAACATCCTTGAGACGTGTCTTCAAAGCTTTCATGTGATTTTTCACATTAGCACTTGTGAACGTCGTCCCATGAGTGCTATTGATTTCGGCTGCAGCGGCATTGAATGTGACCCCTTGAAATGTCTTATCCACTTTTAGGCCCTGCCGTGCAAGCTCAGCTAGGAATACGGCAAGTTCAGCTAGGAATGGAAATATGGTGTCATCGTGCTCGGGCTTCCATAGTTTGTTGTGTTGTGAAGAAGAGGAAGGTTGCTTCTGCTTTTTACTGGGACTTGATACAGACCCCTCGGCATCCTCGCTATGCCGGCTCGACTTCCTAGAGGTGTCACTGCCTAGAGTTCTTTCATTGCCACTTGGTGGTGTTGGCATAGCGAAGGCACCATGAGACGCGAGGCTTCTGAATGTGGGTAGTTCTCCCCCTTGGAGCATATTCATATACCCATGGCCATTATGCAATAGCATTAACATTGGCATTTGCATTGGCAAGTTGAAATTGCCATATTGTGGATATGACATTCCATGCCCACCAGCTTGGAATCCATGCATGTGGTAGGGATAGGAGGCATCCTCATGGGAATTGGTCAGTTGAGAAGGGGATCCCCCCTTCTTTCTGCTTTGCCACATTATGCCCCATATACATTTTCATAAAATTGATGCATTGGATCACTCCTATCCGGGTATGGATCACCCTCATGCCTTGATTTTGAAGATCCTTCCATCCTTACAGCATCAATATTATGGTAATGAAAATGCATAATTTTAAAATTAACATCCAACCATC
>JAULAV010005453.1:0-50000 GCA_030789695.1 Scilla litardierei
TTAGGCTGGTTGCTATGTTCGATCTAGAGCTTGCGTGATTGATATAAAGACGATATTTCTTCATGATGATTTATATGAAGAAATACATATGAAGTAGCCAGAATGTTTTGAGTTTTCAGGCAAAGAAAACCTCATATGTAAGATGAAGAAGAGTTTTTACAATTTTAAGCAAGCATCAAGACAGTGGTATTGGTATATGATGTTTGACTCATTCAATGTGAGTTAATGCTACAAAAAGACCACTGTAGATCAGTGTGTTTATACTCAAATGATTCAGATGGTAAATTTGTTGCATTGTTATTATATGTAAATGATATGTTGATCGTTGGACAAGATTCAACAAAAATCAGCCATCTGAAAATGAAATTCTCCAAGTCTTTTGATATGAAAGACTTAGGTCCAACTCACCAAATTGTGGGAATGCAGGTAGTTCGAGAAAGGAAAAAATAAAACATTATGTCTATCTCATGAGAAGTACATTGAATTCGTAATCAAGAGATTTAATATGGATAATGCCAAACCAGTTTGCATTTCGTTGGTCAACCACTTCAAGTTGCGCAATAGGTAATGCCCTTCATCCAAGAAAGAGATGGAGAAGATGTCATCGATACCGTATTCTTCAGTAGTTGGAAGTCTGATGTATGTAATTGTGTATATTAACCTGACATTACCCGTGTATAGGAACGGTGAGCTGATTCTTTTCTAATCCTAGAAAGGTACATTTGAATGCATTCAAGTGGATTCCCAGATACCTCAAGTGTACTTCAAAGACATGTATGTGCTACGGAGAAGCTGATTTAGTCCGAAAAGGTTATACAGATTCAGATATGGTTGGAAATATTAATTGTAGAACTACACCATGTTCTCTATATTTTTGCGAGGGGAGCCGTGTGTTGGTGGTCAAGATTACAAAAGTATGTTGCATTATCCACAACAAAAGCAATATCTTGCAATCACAAAAGTTTTAAGGAAAGGTTGTGGTTAAAGTGTTTTCTCCAAGAATTAAGGATCAAGCAAAAAATGTATAAGGTAAATTTTGATAGTCAACATGCTTTGGATTTGAGCAAGAACTCAACGTAACATGCTCAGACAAAGCATATTGATGTTTGCTATCATTGGATGCGTGAGGTAATGAACCAACAACTGTTGAGACTAGTAAAGATCCATATAAAGAAAAATCTAATAAATTTATTCTTGAAGGTGGTAACATTGGAAAAACTAGAACATTGCATAGACATGACTGAAATGATCGCTAAACAACAATCACTTCAAATGTGGCTAGAGAGGGATACTTACTAGCTTTCCAACTGCTTCTAGCAGTACATATGGCCCCCAACCCTCCCCCAACATTGACCAAAAATATTTTTCAAAAAAGGATTTGAGATTCTCCTTGAGAAAGAGCCAAATCTCTTATATCTATAAACGAAGATTAAGAGAAGAACCAAAGGCATAACAACAAAAGAAAGAGAACAAAAGAAAAGGAAAGAGTTGCTTTGAGAAAAAAATTTATCTGATTCCAGTCAGAGTTGTAAAAGTTTTTCTAGAAAAAGATTGATTCATTGGATATAGAGTGAGAGGGTAGAGAGAATTTTTTCCTCTTCAATTTTTTGAGTTTTTACATGATTTGTGTGTTGGTGTTAAAATCCAGATCGCCTTGGGATCAATGCGGAAAACCAACCCTAATAAACTGATCAAGAATATAGAGCTAGCAAAAATCTAATCCCAATGACCCAACAAAATTCCCAAATGACCTTGCAATAGAAAGTAGCAAACGAAACACAGCAACAAATAAATCAATCGCAGACACAAGAGAATTTACCTTGGTTCGGTTGTAAATAACTTACATCCAGCAATCCGATCCAAGATGATTCCACTAGTAGAGAGATCCAAAAATTAGGGCTACAAACTCGCTTCCTCATGCGTGAGTAATAACTTGTCAAACAGAACAAGCCCTTACGAATCCACTCAAGAGGAAGAAATCAATGGAAGAAGAAGAGAAAGAAAAACCAAACCTTTCTCTCAAGAACACAAACCCTAAAACTCTCTCCAATCTCCAATGGGGTAGCAAGAGGCTCTCCAAATCTCTCTCAATCTAAAAGAAGCTTCATACTAATCTAAAACAATAGTTAGGTTTAAGTAGAAATCCAAAACAATAGGAGAAAAAACATCCAGGCTGCTCCTTTTCGCGCATGGGCCCGCGCGGACTTGGCTCGAGTCGGCTGTCTACTCGGCCTGCTCGGTCGAGCTGACATGCCCTAAAATAGTCGCGGGTGGAGTCAAGTCAACTCGGTCGAGTAGCATAGCTACTCGGCCCCGAGTGTTAGTATTCCTCTTCAAACAACAAGCTCTCGGGCTGCTCGGGCAGATTGAGTCTTCCTGCTGCTCGGTCGAGCAGCTTGCTGCTCGACCGATTAGCCTCCTACTCGACCGAGTAGGAGTCACCCGAGCCAAGGGAAAAACTTCCCTAAACTTTGTTTCGGCTCGGTCTCTGCTGTGCTGCTACTGCTCGGTCGAGTAGAGGGCTACTCGACCGAGTCACCTGGGAAACCTTCACCATGGGATTTGAATCACAAAAAATAACACTCTACCTTGATTCAAATCTTATCACCAATGACTTCAGCATCTACACGCTGCGTGCCATGACCCTCTCTCTAGTAACATCATCGTCTCAGAAAATGCGCCCTATGACTCCACCTAAGCCAACAAAGAAATCAGCTCCATGCAAACCTGGAGCTTGACGGCGGGAACTGGCTTGGTGAACTGGTCTGCGGGGTTCAAATCAGTTGGGATCTTCTGAAGCTCTATCTCCCTCTCCAACTCAAGGAAGGAATCACGCACCTCAATGTGCTTCGTCCTCGAACTATATGCCTGGTGCTTCGCCAGATGAATGGCACTCTGCCTGTCACAATGCACATGTGACGAACTCTGCGGCACCCCCAAATCTCTCAGCAGACTTCTCAAATACTTGGCCTCCTTTACAGCTTCCACCGCTGCAATCAACTCGGCCTATGTGGTCGATAGCGCAACCGTAAAGTGTAATACCGACCTCCATGATACCGCGGTAGTGCCCAAACTAAACACATACCCCGTGGTATATCGTCGCCTGTCTCTATCACCTGTGTAGTCGCTATCGCAGTAACCTGTCAGTACCTTTCCGTCTCCTCTCCCATAGAGGATCCTGACACTCGTTGTGCCTCACAGATATCTCAAAATCCACTTGATGGCCTGCCAATGCTCCTTGCCAGGATTAGCCATGTATCTGCTAACCACTCTGACAACATGTGCAATATCTGGACGCGCATGTAATTCTTCTCCTCATCGGTGCTTGGCGACTAACTCGTCGCCAGCTGAAAATGAGCTTCCAAAGGTGTTGTCACGGGCTTCACACTATCCATCCCAAACCGGGCTAGTACCTTCTGAATATACCCCTTCTGTGATAATCTAAGCTCATGCTTCTTTCGATCTCGAACAATCTCCATTCCGAGAATCTTCTTTGCGGGCCCCAAATCCTTCATGTCGAATTCTCGCCCTAGCTTCTCCTTCAGCTTCTTCACCTCCGACATGCTATTAGAAGCAATTAGCATGTCATCCACATAGAGCAACAAATAAATATTTAAGCCATTCTTAAGTGTACGAACATACACACATTGATCCTTGATGCTCCTCTCGAAGCCTACTCCCATCATGAAGCTATCGAATCGTTTGTACCGCTGCCTGGGTAACTGATTCAACCCATACAACGATTTCTTCAACCTGCACACCAAAGTCTATTTTCCTTCAACTCTGAACCCTTCAGGCTGTAGCATATAGATTTCATCATCAAGGTCTCCATGCAGAAAGGTGATCTTCACATTGAGTTGCTCCAACTCCATGTCCATGCTAGCAACTAGCGCCAATAACACACGAATGGACGTGTGTCGCACAACCGGTGAGAATATCTTGTTGTAGTCTTCACCCTTCCGTTGTGCAAATCCCTTGGCAACTAACCATACCTTGTACCTGACATCGTTTCCATCTTGAGTTGAACTTTATTTGACCTTGTATATCCACCGACAACAATGGCACGCTTCTCGCTAGGTAACGGCACCAAGTCCCAAGTGTCGTTCTGGTGAAGAGACTCCATCTCCTTCTCCATAGCTCCATGCCATTGTGCCACATCTTCAGAGACAACGGCTCCACCATATGTCGCTGGCTCCTCGTGCTCTAGGTTAAGTGCATAAGACGCCATATCATCGAAAGAATAACATGCATAATCTCATGCTCCAAATCTTTCCAGCGCTTTCTTCACCCTTTTCGATCTTCGCGTTTCATCATCACCTGCATAGGGGTCAACGCTTGCCTGAGATGTACCGGGTGTATGCACATGGTCCTCGACATGGACCTCATCATCTCTCTCAACTGGAGCATCGACCATCAACTCTTTGCATGGTCGATGAGTGGGCTAGACCGGAAGATTAACCCTCTCCGGTAAAATCTCCTCTGCGGACGTGTCATCTTTTGAGTGAGAATGCTCCGCCCTGAGCATTGCATCCTCATCAAAAGTGACATGTCGGCTCACTATCGCTTTCTGGCCCTCTGGATCCCACAAACGATATCCCTTGACGCCGTGGCCATATCCAAGAAAGATACACTTCTTTGCTCTTGGATCCAACTTGTCGCCCCTCTCGTGCACCTATGCCGGGCAACCCACTATGCGCAAGTACGAGTAATCTCCAGCTTCACCACTCCACATCTCCTCATGGATCTTGTAGCCAATCGCTATTGAAGGAACTCTGTTCACAATGTGCACAGCAGTCGAAAGTATCTCACCCCAGAATTCCTTCCCCAAACCGGCTGAGTGCCTCAAACACCGCACTCTCTCCAACAATGTTCGATTCAACCGCTCCACCATGCCATTCGACTGCGGATCACCGGGTGTGCTAAAGTGTCTGCGGATCCCATGGAGTTTGCAGAAATTTCTAAACTCCATCGAGGTAAACTCACCTCCATTGTCAGATCTAAGCACCTTCACGTGCCTTTCGGTTTGCTTCTCCACCATGGTCTTCCACTCTCGAAACATATCAAAGGTCTAGTCCTTTGACTTCATTAAGTACATCCAGACTTTGCAAGAGTAGTCATCAATAAACAAAACAAAATACTTAGCTCCCCCTCTTGACGGCTCTGGGCACGGTCCCCACACATCTGTGTGTACATAGTCAAGTGGTCCTTTACTAGTATGCTTCCATGTGTTAAACTGCAGCTTTGTCTTCTTACCGTACACACAGGATTCGCAGAATTCTACACTCTCATTCGAGGCTTCAATTAGTTTTCTTCTTCGGAGTACATCAAGCATTTTGTCACATGGATGACCCAAACGATAATGCCATAACTTGGCTAAATCTCCGGAAACTGCGCTCGTAGTGCTTACATCTGCTTCACCTTCAACTATGGTACCTTGAAGGGTATATAAGTTTCCCACTTTTCTTTCCTTCATCACAACCATGGCTCCTTTCGAAACTCGAAGTTGGTCTTTTTCAAAGACCGACTTACATCCGGCATTGTCCAACACACCTATGGAAATTAGGCTCTTCTGCAAATCTGGGACATGCCTCACATCGGCAAGTGTACGCACTATGCCGTCATGCATCTTTATTCAAACGGTTCCAATGCTCGCAGTTCTATACACTGCATTGTTTCCCATGAGGATTGAGCCTCCATCTTGCTTGGAACGGTATGTCGCAAACCAACTCCTATGAGGACTCATATGATATGAGCATCCACTGTCCATGAGACATGCCATATTGGCATCACCTGCAATCCCTACAGCAAAAATATCGGTATCTCTACCTTCATCATGGACCTGCTCACCATCAATCCCTAAAGATGCCGAACCAGAATCCTTCTCGGTTTCCTTTCCTTTCTTCCTATTCTTGATAGGACAATAGTTCGAATAATGACCCTTCTTGTGGAAATTGTAGCATGTGATGTACGCTAACCTATCCTGCGAGTGTCTCGACTTGGAGCGGTCATCATTCTTCCTGAAGCATCCTCTCCTTTCCTGTCGACCCCTCTCATGCAATGCCTCCTCGCGGTTACTCACATGATCTCTACCTTGAACCTTACCACATAGTTGCTCCGTATGAAGCGCCGTCTTCACCTCTTCCATGGTGAGAGTAGTCCGGTTGTAAATCATCGACCGAAAAAACTGATTATACTCTTCAGGCAATGAGCACAACAAGATAACCGCTTGCTGCTCATCTTTAATCTTCACATCCATACCATGCAACTCTAGCACAATCCTGTTCAACTCATCCATGTGATCCTTCACCGCTGAACAAGACTTCATCTTGAGAGTATACAGCTGTCGATGCAAATATAGGCGAGTCGTGAAGGATTTCTTCATGTATAGTCCCTCAAGCTTCTTCCACATATCAGATGTCGTCACCTCATCCAGGACTTCCCTCAGAACATTATCTGATAACGACAATTGAATCGCGTTGTAAGCCTTCCTCTCCATCTCCGCCCAAGCGGATGTAGTCACCTCCTTATCGATATTCGAGACATCGAATACGATCTGGTAACACCTCGTCTGCATAAGAACATTCTTCACCTTCGTCTACCAAATCCGAAAATCATTACGACCGGTGAACTTCTCAATGTTCAATGTTGCTAAAGAAACCATCTTTCCTTCGCCACTAACTTCCTTTGCAATAAAAACACAAACTCTGATACATTTGTTAGGGTAAAAATCCAAATCTCATTGGGATCAATGCGGAAAACCAACCCTAATAAACTGATCAAGAATATAGAGCTCGCAAAAATCTAATCCCAATGACCCAACAAAATTCCCAAATGACCTTGCAATAGAAAGTAGCAAACGAATCACAACAACAAATAAATCAATCGCAACAAATAAATCAATCGCAGACACAAGAGAATTTACCCTGGTTCGGTTGTAAACAACCTACATGCAGCAATACGATCCGAGACGATTCCACTAGTAGAGAGATCCAAACAATTAGGGTTACAAACTCGCTTCTTCACGCGTGAGTAATAACTTGTCAAACGGAACAAGCCCTCACGAATCCATTTAAGAGGAAGAAATCAATGGAAGAAGAAGAGAAAGAAAAACCAAACCTTTCTCTCAAGAATACAAACCCTAAAACTTTCTCCAATCTCCAATGGGGTAGCAAGAGGCTCTCCAAAACTCTCTCAATCTAAAAGAGGCTTCATACTAATCTAAAACAAGGTTTAAGTAGAAACCCAAAACAATAGTAGAAAACACATCCATGCCGCTCCTTTTCGCGCATGGGCCCGCGCGGACTCGGCCCGAGTCGGCTGTCAGCTCGGTCTACTCGGTCGAGCTGACATGCCCTAAAATAGTCGGGGTGGAGTCAAGTTGACTCGGTCGAGTAGCATAGCTACTCGGCCCAAGTGTCAGTATTCCTCTTCAAACAGCAAGCTCTCGGGTTGCTCAGGCAGATAGAGTCTTCCTGCTGCTTGGCCGAGAAGCTTGCTGCTCGACCGAGTATCCTCTTACTCGACCGAGTAGGAGTCATCCGAGCCAAGGGGAAAACTTCCCTAAACTTTGTGTCGGCTCGGTCTCTGCTGTGCTGCTGCTGCTCGGTCGAGTAGATGGTTACTCGACCAAGTCACCTGGAAAACCTTCACCATAGGATTTGAATCACAAAAAACAACATTGTGAATCACAACAGAATATGTCGAAACCTCACCATATACTTCAGCATAAAAATTTATGCTTATTTCTTTTGTTGAGGATGCAGAATGCACGCTGCATGTTTAGGCATAAAATTCTAAAAATGTAGATGAACCGTTACAAGGAATAATATCATCATAGCCCTGTTTCTGAGAATCTGAATGGCAACCGAGCAGAACACATTTTCAGTTGTAAACATATCTGAAATGCCGAACACAACACTTGAAATGGGCTCAGCATTAGGTTCTCTCAGATTCAAATACAGTTACACTGGCAGAACTAATGACAGAACAACATTGGATAAGTTGAAACTCTCAATACAGATGAAATCTAGAGGCCGCTGCCTCGAGAAAGGTTCAAATGGCGCAGCATAATACAACATGCGAACGACATTGTTCGCCAAAAGAATTTGGCCCCTCGTCATTCATCTCCCATGGCCAACTCCAGTGCATAGTCATCCCTCTCCTGCAGATACGAGGGAGAAGGTAAAACTCTAGAATTTCAATAACCACAACCTCGTAGAGATTATGATCGATGTACAGATAACTGACCACATAGATGATATATGTATCATATGGAGGATCGATCTAAGGAAACTTACTATAGGTCCTCGTGCAAAATACCGTCCGAATTGGAGCCAGTAAACCTGCAGGGATAAATGAGATTATATTCCAGATTATTAGTGAGTAGGACCATGGAAAAGATTTTAAAAACATTAATACATAGTAATACACTTCTTCAACATGTAAATTCTTGGCATGATGGTAGTACCTCATCCTCATCCTGAGTTTCGACCTCAAGATCAGAAGAAGGGAATCCCACACATAGTAATGCATAGCCCTGCAAGGTAGAACGATAGGATAATTAGTGGCATTCGTAGATTTCCATATTTAAGGGGAACAGAGTTCATTAGTGAACTTGTTAACATATAGCATAGTTCTTTCTAGCTATAGCCCAAATGGAAAGAATAATTGGGATGTGCCCAGAAAGAAATGGATAAATTATTTAAGTCTTCCCTTGAGATCCAAAAAGAATAGCTTTCTATGGCACAACCTTCTCCAACTTCCGTTTAATATTCCGGTCCTTGAAGAAAACAAATACCTAGTCTTCCGAAGTCTTTGTTGAAATATGCTATATATTATCACCCATTAAATCTAGATCAAATACATCTCATGCACCTTAATAGTTCAAGAATATAATAGTAAAAGCAATATGAATACATGGATGAAGCCCAGGGGCGGCACCGGGATGAGATGACTTTGTTGGTTTTTTTTGTTTGTTTTGTTTTTTTTTTTTTTTTTTTTTGGGGGGGGGGGGGGGGGGAGGGGGAGGGGATGGCAGGGTAAAGTCGCCCTCGCTAGTCGATCCAAATGAGCATTCATTCTGACCTACGCCCAGCAGCATTTTGGAATAGTCACAATTTCTACTTATTTACAATTTCAATTTATTTACACTGGACAAAGCTGTGCGCTGCAATTTTTGTGAGTGAACAAAACTAATATATGCCAGGCTAATAGAAACATGTACTGGCTTAGTGGTTAGCGATGTAAGCTTGAAATTGGTTGTCCTCCGCCCGTGCAAGTTCGAATCATGCTGCTATAAAACAATTGTAACACAGTATTTTTAGTAAACCGAAAACACTGGGGGAGGCCCCCGGTGACAGCATGGGTCCGCCCCTCAAG
This sequence comes from Scilla litardierei, assembly GCA_030789695.1. Classification (NCBI taxonomy): domain Eukaryota; kingdom Viridiplantae; phylum Streptophyta; class Magnoliopsida; order Asparagales; family Asparagaceae; genus Scilla; species Scilla litardierei. The sequence continues at coordinate 9,379 of JAULAV010005453.1, forward strand.
ATTGCTTTCTCAAGATCGCCTTGATTAGCAAGATGTAATACATACTAATCCTTAAGGGTGTGTTTGGTTTGAAGGAAAAGGAAAGAAAATTAGGAGAACTATTTTTCATTGTTTGGTTGAAAAGAAAAAACAAAGGAAAATGAAAATGAAAGAAAACAATGGAAAATTTATATTAAAACTTTTCTTTCAGTTTTTCCTCATCTTGACCCAATGAAAATGAGGGAAAAAAGAGTTAAACTTTTGCTCACATTCATGTATTTGCATTTTTTAGCAAACAAAATTAGTTGTTATTTTTAAAGAATTCACGATTCATAATTTTATATTAAAAAATCGTGAATAATTTGTGAATTTGTCAAAAAAATCATGAACATTACCAACTTTCTGTTGGCGAATTGTTCTTTATTCACAAAATTTTCAAATAAATCGCTAATAATTGACGAATTTTTCAAAAAACACCTTCAATATATATTCATTCGTGAATTGTTCAAAAAGTAGCAAATAATTGGCGAAATTTAAAAAATTCGCGACTAATTAGTGATCTTTTAAAAATTCGTGAATTATTCACGAATTTTTCAAATAGCCCGCAAATAATTCGCTAATTTTCCAAATAAATTCAGACTCTTTAACGTATTTTCATTCATTCATGAATTGTTCAAAACAGTAGCAAATAATTCCCGAATTTTTAAAAAATCACAAATTATTCATGTGTTGCTTGAAATATCCACACCGTATGCACGAATTTTTCAAATTACCTGCAAATTATTTCAAACTTTTTAACAAAATTTGTAAATTATTCATCTACCATTTAATAACATAATATCTACGAATCATAGTATTTATAGTGTTAGAGAATTATTCGTTACAATTCGCTTGCTAACTTAACGAATTTTTTAAAATAACTAACAAGGTTTTAATTTAAAAATAAAATTTTAATTTGTTATGATTGTAGAAGGATTTGAGTTCACATCGTAACCGGTTAAATTATTTTTTTATTCATTTTCAATAAGCAACCTAATAAAAGTATTTTCCACATTTTCCTTTTAACTTTCTTCCCAATTTTCTTCGGTAACAAAACATGAAAAAGAATCTCATTTCATTTCATTTTCTTTCTTTTTCTATTTCCTTTCCTTTTCATTTTTCTTTCTTTCGTTTTCTCTCAATCTAAACACACCCTAACGGTAGATGAAGTCATGATCTGATCTTAAATCTTCCATAATATATATCGGCTACAGAATCTCTCGAGCAGATGAAGATGGCTATCCTATAGATATTGAAGATTTTCATGTAGAGATTGGTGTATAGAGAGAAAAGGCACTAGGCCTTTTTATGTAGGCTTACTAGAACTTGATTACCAAGTAATTATATCCGCCGAATGATCCCAAATCGAAGGCCCAAAAGGGTGCGTATACAAATCCCCTTAGTAGACTAAAACCCTTACACTGTATGGGTTAGGTTCAGCTGCTATTGGGTCGAGACCCGCAACCCATGTGAGTGCGGGTTGGGTTGGGTTTCAGGTCGAAGAACCCAAATCCCAACAGTCCCTAATAACCAAAATATGAAAGAGAAAAAGGAACCTCAATGCTTCTACTTGGACATTCATTTCAAATGCTATATCTTTATTGTTGGGGTACAAATATGAGCACACAACTCATTGATCTCCACACTGGTATGATATTGTCCACTTTGGACCCTTCACAAGGAACCCGCATGGTTTTGTTCTTGGGCTCTCCCCAAAAGGCCGCATACCAATGGTGATCCAATTCCATATTTATACTTCCACAATCCCCCTTGTATAGCCAATGTGGGACTATGTGTGATATCTCACAATCTTCACCTCAAACATTGTCTCACATGGTCTCCCCTTGATTCCACAACTTGATTGGTTCATATGATGGAGAGGGACAGTCACATCATTTTTACTCGATCAAGTTCGTCTCTCAACGGGTGACCTACATCTGCTCGATCTAGTCACATATTCACTATGTTTCACTGCGTGTGGACAGACGCATTACGTGAAGTCAACCAACACTCGAGAGCCTAACTCCATATGGCGCACGGATCCATATGGCCCCATCTTGGCAGCTCTCATGTAGTTTCCGCTTTACACGAGAGGGCCCCTCAAATCAACATCGGCTAAGTTAGGGGTCCGCTCTGATACAACTTGTTGGGGTACAAATATGAGCGCACCACTCATTGATCTCCACACTAGTATGATATTGACCACTTTGGGCCCTTCACAAGGAACCCGCATGGTTTTGTTTTTTGGCTCTTACCAAAAGGCCACATACCAATGGAAGATCCAATTCCATATTTATACTCCCACAATCCCCCTTGTCTAGCCAATGTGGGACTATGTTTGATATCTCACATTTATATGGTGTTCAACATCCCAAACATTATAAAGATCCATCATTAAGGAGAAAATTTGTTACCTATGTATGGACCCTCACATGTGTTATCTTTCATCTATCTAATCTTTTGAGGCCTGTTTCATGCTACATACCTCAAGCTTTCCTCATTTTTTAAGTTTAATATCCTCATCCTTTTTTTTGCACTTGTTTAAACCACATACCATTGTTTTATTTTTAACACCCCAAACTTTTTCCTAAGTTTGCTGCCTCATAAAAATTAAAATCATGAAATTACACTCTTCTTCTTCTTCTTTTCAAAATACAAACAAAAAACCTAAATAGCAAACAAGTGATGATGGCAGCAAAGAAGTTTTTTTTTCTTTTTTTTTGGCGGGGGGGGGGGGGGGGGGGTGATGAAAGAGAATGGTAATGGTGACATTAATGATAGTAGATGATGATAACAACAATTCTAGTGGTGGAGATAATGGAGGAGGAAAAATGGGGTTGCACAATTTCTTTTTCTTTTGGGTTCAATTTATTTAGGGTTATGGAGGCGGTGGAAATATATTGATGTTACTGGATAAGAGGAATGTGGATGTTACCAGAGATAAGAGAAGAAATGTGCTCACTTTCCTAAATTAAGGTTTAATAAGACGGAAGATGGACAAATCAAAGGTCAAGATAAAATTAAATGGTAAAGAAAGAAGACATGAAGGTGTGTGGAGATTCAGAGGTAAAAAGGAGTGGTAAAATTTTAGTCGGGTTGGGGGTTTTAGTGAAAAGAGGACAAATTGGAGGAGGAAGAAGAATGAATGGTCATTTAATTTTAATTGAAGGGTAAAGATGTCCAATTGATCTGAAGAGGAGAAAACTTAAAAGTTTGAAAAACTTTATGTATCAAACAAATACAAAAATCGAAATACAAGGTATGAAACTTGAGCAACAAGGAAACTTTGAGGTATTTTTAACAAAATAAGCCAATTTTTAATCTTCAGTATCTTCCTAAGGATCCTAACTTCCCAAAGTCGTCTATTATGCCTTTTATTGTTTACCTGAACGTTGTCGAGGAATCACATGAGGCTGATGGTTGGTTGTATAATTTGGTCAATCAATCCAAATGAAGCCTTGTGATCTGTAGCCTACCGCATCTTGATGGGATAAGGCCATGATTTAGATGCAGCTAATACTAACATGTAATAAGATATCGATAACACACTAAACTGAGGCAATTGATATGTAGAAATCGGCTGATGCAACTAATGCACTAATTTATAATCTATTGAAATACATATCAGGCTCACAAACTTGCATACTGCTACGTCAGGCACAACCCATAGCCATGACCTTCAAAAGAAGTTAAAGATGTAAACTTTGTTTTAAGCTTTTACTCCGAAAAAACCTTAGCTCTAAGCTTTAAAATGCATTTGCATCAAGTAAACCACTATGCAGGCCTCCTCACAGGCAGCATGCCTTTTCATAAATGATTTGCACGAATATGGAATAATGGTACGTTTGTACTTGATAACAGCATGCACACTTTACCAGGTCAATGAAACTAAAGACATTCTTATTCATTCTCAACTAGTTGGCTAGAGAAAATTATCATTACAGATAGGAAATCTATCACAATATAAAGGGTATGTATTATCTCAAGCTTCAACATCAAAGTTATCCTTTATATTGAAAAGGTAGAACAGATAATCACTATCTGTTACATAGATGAATCCTATATTTGGACCAGCGAGGGACATCAGGAGGTGTTTGTTTAGAGGAGAAAAGGATTCAAGTTGAAACAGTTTAAAGATCCATGGTAAATTAATGAATCAAATCAGTGTAATCAACACTAACATCAGCATTGTAGACTCTAAAACTCATGTAAGTACAACGGAAAAAAGTAATCTTTACACTGGAGAAGTATTAAACAATAAAGGGAAGTGAATGAAAGCAACCTTAGTTTTCAGTTCTGCAGATATTCCAAGAGCTTCGGGTTGCCTAATTTGCCCAGATTTCACTCGAACAGCACAGCTTGTACAACAACCTGTATAACCAAAAAGATACTCAACTGCTTAATAAGGCAGATCCGTTTAGATAAATGCATGCACATGAAGAAAACAGAAACATGCATCCAGGTTATTACTATTACTACTACTACTATTATTATTATTGAGAGCTCACTCTCTCTAAGTTTACCTTTATAAAGGATACATGATGGTAAGAATGGAATAATGATATTCGAGAAAACGATTCTCGATTTTTATAAGATGAATAAGAAAAGGATAAATAACAAAGCTTCCTTAAATGTAATATTGCATTAAAAACTATAAGGAAAGTAGACCAAATCCCATCAAACCCGGGATCACATCAAAGGCATTTATTGTTGATTGTGTCCCGATACAACTACCACGTGTTGTAAAGAATATAAGAAAAGTGGACCAACCCACCCCAAGACCAGGATCACATCAATAGCATTCAATGCTGATTGTGTCCCGATACAACGAACCACATCTTGTAAAGATCCGCATTTATTAGTTATCAAACAAGTATTCATATCGTCCTGTAGATTACTATTATACCCATGATGATTTGTATATTTAAACACATCAAGAGAAATGGAAAGTTCACTGATTTCTTTTCTATCTTTTTCTCCAGTCATATAATTTATTCATGGTATCAGAACCATTGCTTAACAGCAATATGATCCTACATCTTCTATTTCTCTAAATCTTCAATCAGACTCTAATGGAGCAGGTCTATCCAAATCTCAAATTCCTCATCTCAAAATTTTCCTTTCTAATCACCACCTGTCTCGACTCCACAAATTACATCATATGGCGACCTTAAGTTGTGTGTGTTCTCAACGCACATGGCTTCCTCGGCTACATAGACGGCTCATTACCTTCTCCTCCACCTACCATTCCAGATCACGCCTCCACCGAATCAAAACCTCTACCACCTATCCAAAACCCTACTTTTTCGCAGTGGCTGATCACATATCAACATCTTTGCATGTGCATCAATGCGACTCTTTCCTCCTCTGCTCTTGGAGTTGTACTGGGCGTTAACTCCTCTGCTGCTATGGTCCAAGTTGGAGACTCGATGTACCTTTCTCTCTGAAGGACGCATCGAACTACTCCAAAAGATATTAAATTCTCTCAAGATGGGCGAAGAATCCATGGCGACTTATCTAGATCGGGCCAAATCGATCTATGTTCAACTTCTTACAGCCGACCCTGATACTGTCACGACCAAACAAATGGTCCGACAGATTCTGCATGGTCTACCTCACTCCTACAACTCGTTCTGAGTCATGGCACGAAATCGAGGTATTCCCTATACAGTTGAAGAGATGTGGAATAGTTTACTTGCAGAGGAATCCAATATGCAACTCACTCGACATGCCAACCCTCCTGTCGAACCATCCACTATTACCTTGGCGCTGCATGCAAACTTCGGTCGTCGCGGAGGCCGAGCTGATCGCGGACGATCTAACAATACCCGCGGCTCTCGGTTTGGCAGTCAACCTGCGACTCGCTGTGGCCAAAGATCCCTCGCTCGTGCTCATGGACCAGTCACCACTCGACGACAAGTTCCCACGGATTCCTCTGGACATCGTATTCCTTGTCAAGTGTGTGGCAAAGACAACCAGCACACACTTGACTCTACAGGCTCGTTGCGCACACCAATAGGTCTGAAGCGTATGTCGCTCAACCCAGCTCTTCTGCAGACACAAATTGGTACCTTGACAGTGGAGCTACTGATCATATTACCAATGATCAATCTCAACTGAAACAATGACGTCATACGACGGTAACAGACAAATCCTTGTAGGCACTGGTGCAAGTGCAAAAATTGCCAACATTGGATCATCCTCTCTACCTTCTCTAACTTCTACCCTGCATCTTAACGATGTTTTGCATGCACCCAAATTTTTCAAGAATCTGCTCTCCATGAACAAGTTTACACGTGACAATAATTGCATCATTCAATTCTCATACTCTGGTTTTATTGTACATGATGCAAAAACTGGCCGAACCATTCTTCAAGGTCTGAGTAGACATGGTCTCTACCCGCTACTCTCCAACCCTATCTCCCTCACTGCTTCAAGTTGTTCGAGTTCTCTCTGGCATGACAGTCTTGGTCATCCAGCTCCTCCTACCGTATCCAGAGTCGCCTCCAATCTGTCGCTAAAGCTGTCATCACATAAAACTTACTCTCAATGTGCCATGAGCAAAAGTCACAAATTACCATTTCCGTTGTCTAATCCAAAGCAGATTCTCCTCTTTCTTTGGTTCATCCTAATGTATGGGGCACGGCTCCTGTTCTATCTAATAAAGGTTTCTGTTATTATGCCAGTTTCATTGATGATTACTCTCGTCATGTTTGGCTATATCCTTTATATCAAAAATCTGATGTATTTGCTGTCCTTCAGACCTTTCAAACCATGGCTAAACGGCAGTTTAATACAAAAATTAAAAATTTTCGATCCAATGGTGGGTGAGAATTTTGCAATCATCAATTTTCATCACTCTTTCGCCAACTTGGGATCGTACATCAAACTTCAGCCACATACACACCAGAAAAGAATGGTGTCGCTGAAAGAAATCATTGATACAACAGTTGCTCTTCTCTTAACAGCTTCCATGCCAAAGAAATACTGGCCTGGTGCGGCAAAGATGGCAATTTACCTCATCAACAAACTTCCATCAATCACTCTCAACAACAAGTCGCCATTTGAGATCCTCCATCAAAGACTACCTAATTACAAATGGCTCCGAACCTTCGCTGCCTTTGATATCCATGTCTTCGGCCATATAAGCACAAGCTTGAAACTCGCTCGCAACCATGTGTATTCGTTGGATATACTGACCAGTGAAGGCTTACAATTGCATGAAGCTCTCCACGCAAAAGGTATACATCAGTCAACATGTACAGTTCGAGGAGAATATCTTTCCCTTTTAAAACCCCATCAACACATACTAATACTCCTATTATCCCAACCTCTCCAAATCATTTCATAAGTCCACCGGCTCATTTATCTTCTCCCTGACCTATTCTATCCCATCAAGCTCTTCGAACCATAATATGAGCCATAATCCGATCCAAAACCACCAAAACCTGCAACATCCACTTACTGTCGATCCTCTCCCCGGCCTACTCCCCACACCGAGCAATCCTTCAATGCCTCCTACCCATAATCCCAGCCAAACCCACCAAAACCCACAACATCCACTTACTACCCATCCTCTCCCCGCCCTCCTCCCTACACCGAGCAATTCTTCAATGCCTATGCCGACCACTCTTCTCTCACCTGCTCAACCTACCAATCATATCTTGGCGACTTATCATCCGACCTCTCACACTGGCGACTATCTCCCACTGCTCACGGCCGACCATACCGCACCAGCCCATCTATCATCGATTCATTCTATGATAACCCGCTCCAAGGTCGGCATCACCAAACCCCCCCAACAACTAATCTTCCCACTCATATCTCTAGCGAAGAGCCTCTCTCCTACAAATCGGCCGCAAAAACACCAGAATGAGTCGATGCAACGCAAGAGGAATATAATGCTCTTCACCAGCAAGAAACATGGGATCTTGTTCTTCCTCCTCCCTCAGCCAATGTCATTGGCAACAAATGGGTGTACCGAATCAAGCGGAATGCCGATGGCTCCATTACTCGGTACAAAGCTCGGCTTGTAGCTAAGTGCTTCCATTAGAAGGAAGTGGTTGACTATACCGAGACTTTCAGTCCGGTGGCGAAACATGGTGTTACGCCTATTTGACCGAGACCCGCAAAGCACGAGCCCAAGAGCCCGACTACTGGTCAAAAGCCCATCTGCGTCCTCAAAGCCCATTCGACAAAGGCCCTACAAGGGACCTTCTCGAACGTCGATCCGACCCGGCCCCAATAACCCGTTGGTCGCTCGCCCACTCCTGCGAAAACCACTCCCCCGGACGCGCGACTACTAAATGGCGATAATGGGGAGGTGCTGGCATGGCGGAGAGAGCGGCGGCGAGGGGGGACTGATGGGGCACGATCAATGGCGGGCGTGGGACGTGGGCCGGAGGCAATCAAGCAGGAGCTCTATAAAAGGGCCAGGAAGACGACGAAGAAAGGGACCGCATCTCAGGTAACAAAACCTAAGGTACTCCATCAACGACCTCGTTACCCCAATTCATCTCCTTCCTCCCCCGCTCGCGCCGAGAGACGCCGTCACGATCTCCTCACGAGTCGGACCGTCTCCGCCGGGCCTCCTTTCTCAGATCTCTATCTGACTTAGGCATCGGAGGGGATTTGGCCGGAACCAAGGTCCGGCCCCCTGACGAGCGTTCTCGTCTGCGCAGGTGGACAACAGATCAACGGGCCGAGACTACCCCTCGCCCCTCTCCGACCACTCGATCAACCGGACAGTGAGGCTTCCCCTCACCGTCAGCCTGCCGCGGCCGAACACGTCCTACCGAGGCCGAGCATCCTAATCGAGTCCGAGACTCACCTTCGCCACCCGTCGGCTGTGCATCTACCCGGGCGACTGAGGCTACCCCTCGTCCCCCTTCCAGACGAGGCCGAGCATTCCTGTCCGAGACCGAGCGTCTCAACCAGGGCCGAGACTACCCCTCGCCCCTTCTACACCGATTCGAAGCCCCCGAGGGACCCGAAGCGGGTCCCTCGACCACGTTGACCGGGTTCTTCACGGTCAACGCTTTGTAGTGAGAAAACACTCTGAAACATCTGGCGCCGTCAGTGGGAACGAGAAACCGTCCCACGAAGAAGCAAACCACACCAACAATGGCACGAGCCAGCAATGGAAGGAAGCGCATGCCCCCCATCCCGGAGGAGGGGAATGGCACAACAAACGGCAATCCCGAGGACACGCCCGTCAGCGGCCACCCCACCCTCTCCACCGAAGAAACCGGCGGCTCAGAACTGGCCACGCAGGGACAGCTCCGCGCCCTGGCTCAGGAGACCAACGCGAGCCTCCAGACGTTGGTCGCAACGGTGCAGCAGCTCGTCGGCCCTGCACCACCCAACGGAGGCACATTGGACGACAGCCATCGATGGGCGGGGGGTCCCCCACACTTGCGGTCCGCCGTGGTCGACGACCACGGGACCCGAAAACCGAACACGGAGCGTCGGTTCATGCTGTCCGGCTCTCGTCAGGCGAGGTCACACGCCTCCTCACCCAATCGTGAAAGGAGCCGAAGAGAGACCGAAGGGACGGACGGCGAATCGAGGACGGCCTCGTCTCATCGATCGCGGTCGTCCCGCCGCAGGAGAAGCGAACGACACCACTCGAGAGACCGATCGCGGCAGAGCAGGAGCTCCCGCAGGAGGAGTCGGGAACGTCGGGACAGCCCGGCCCCCAGCGTGGCAAAGGCTACGGAGCCAGCCCCGCTGGCGCCGGTGGTACCTCCACCCCCGGTCAATCCAGAGGCAGGCGAGTACCGCATCCCCGGAGGCATCCACGGAGATCGATGCCCCTTGTCACGGAGAATAACCGACGCACGGGTCCCCTCCCGATTCCGGATCCCGGTGCTGGGAAAGTACGATGGAATAGGAGACCCGGCACACCACGTGATGGACTACGAGGGGGACATGGCCTTCCAGGGAGCTGACGATGACCTGCTTTGCCGGGGCTTCTATTCTACTCTCAGGGGAGCGGCGAGGATCTGGTACCACAGCCTGCCCGGCCGCTCCATCGACAGCTTCGAACAACTCGCCCAGTTGTTCTGCAAACAGTTCATGGCAGGGAGACTGATCAAACCTGGTGCTGAACATCTGTTCAATATAGTGCAAGGTCCGGCCGAGCCACTCCGACAGTTCATGCGCCGCTTCAATGCGGAAAGGCTGAACGTGAACAACCCACCCGACCTGGTGGTCCAGACGGCACTTAAGAAAGGACTTCGCCACAGGGGCCTCAAGAAGTCCCTACACAACGACCCCCCGAAGGACCTCCCCGGGATCATGGCAAGGGCCGAACGTTTCATGCTGACCGAGGAGGCCTTGGCCGAGGATGCAGGAAAAGCCGCTCGAGGGACCAAGCGTGGCGACGGCGGACGAGCTAGCCCCGAAGGGTACCGGACCGAGAAGAGGCAGAGGAACAGGCAGCGGGGAGAAAGCGCGAGGGACACCACCCCAGACGCCATTCTCGCCCAAGTACAGAAGGAAGAGCGAGCTGATCGCCCCCCACCGAAGGCTAAAAGAGGCGGGAAGAACCGGGAGAAGTACTGTAAGTACCATAAGGACGATGGTCATGACACGGAAGATTGCTGGCATTTGAAGAATGACATTGAGAAGCTGATGAGCCGAGGGCACGCCAGGAATCAGGCCGACGAGCCGGCCCACGGAGAAGGGACCTCCACGCAGCCGGACAAGGGGAAGAAGATCAACACCATCCAAGGCCCCCTCCGCATCATAGAGTGAGCAGGCAACGTCCCTTCCCCCGGTGGCAGCCTAAGTATGAGGGAGTTATCTAGTTTTACATCCCTCTATTTAGCTTCATTTCCTTTTTTCCGTTTCCTCCAAATGTACCGGTCCGACAGGACTCATGAGAGTACAAACGCCTTCTTTTTATTGTCTTCCCGACGGAGTTGACATGTCGCCAATAACGCGAAAGGCCGGGGACCGCCGCCTCACTGGAGGAGGAAGAGGAGCTTTGCCCTCGCCGACCGTCTCCGGCACTCATAAGTCTGGGGGCAAATCCCCCAGCAGATGCGGACGCTGACCGGTCCTAAGCCGAGGAGCTTGGCCCTCGCCGACCGACTCCAGTGCCCGTAAGTCTGGGGGCAATTCCCCCAGCAGGCACGGACGCCGACCGGTCCTAAGCCGAGGAGCTTTGCCCTCGCCGACCGACTCCAGCGCTCATAAGTCTGGGGGCAATTCCCCCAGCAGGCACGGACGCCGACCGGTCCTAAGCCGAGGAGCTTTGCCCTCGCCGACCGACTCCAGCGCTCATAAGTCTGGGGGCAATTCCCCCAGCAGGCACGGACGCCGACCGGTCCTAAGCCGAGGAGCTTTGCCCTCGCCGACCGACTCCAGCGCTCATAAGTCTGGGGGCAATTCCCCCAGCAGGCACGGACTCCGACCGGTCTTAAGTCGAGGAGCTTCGCCCTCGCTGACCGACTCCTGCGCCCCTAAGTCTGGGAGAATCCCCCCAGCCAACGCCAGCTTCGTCCATTCCTAAGCCGAGAACAAGGCGACAACGCAAAGTACACAAGAAGTCCAAGTAAGTCGATTTCGTTTATAATAGCTAACCAGAGTACAAAAATGCGTCTTATTTACAGGGGATCAAGGCGAAGGAAACACACTACAAACAATCTACTCACGACGAATGACAGAGTTCTTCGCCTACGGAAGCTAGATCGACACCGACAGAGCAAAATTGGCTGACAAAAGACCCGAAGTAGGTAGCCCAAGCTAGCAGCCATGCAACCAGCAATTATGAGCCATGGAGCCGGTGACGACACCGAAGGAGATAGCGGGGGCCAGGGATCCATTTCAAATAGACTGGCCCAAAGCGAAGCGGATGCTTAAAAATTTGAGGATAAGGCTGGGAGGGACGGCTTAGGGAGCCCGAGCTCGGGAGGACACATCCTCGGGCACCTCGCCCTGCTCGGAGCGAGGGGACTCGACTGGCGGAGGGGCTTGCCGGACACGCTCCGCACATTCCCGAAAGGAAGACTGGACGACTTCGACGATCCGGGGGGCGATGATATCTATATACTTACCGAAGGCCTCCCTGAGAACCTCGAAGATCTTCTTCCCCAGGGTCTCGACGACGCCCTTCTCCACCTCCTCCGCAAGCCGCATTACCTGACGCCGGTCCGACAGTTCCCTCTGAAGCTCCTCCCTCTCCAGACGGAACGACTCCGCCGCTTCCTCAGCCGACTGATGAGCATCCCCCAGCTTCCCCTCGAGGTCACCCACTTGTCCCTCCAACGCAGCCACACGGAGGGCGAGGCGCCGAGACTCCATCTGGGCCTCCATCATGGCCACCTCGGCCGCCCCGGCCCGCTCCTGAGCCCTCATGGAGGACTCCTCCAGCTCCCTCAAGCGGACGGCTCGACACTGCAACTCCACAGCGAGCGCTGAACCCTGAAAAGACGAGACATGGGCTAAGAAAAGGATAAAGAGAAAGGGAGGATAGCAAGATAACCGAACCTGTTGGAGGATCCAGACCAAGGAATCCGACATCTTGTCGGCCGGGATCTTCTTGAGGAGGCTGCGGTCCCGGGGAGGGACGGAGACCTCGGCAACCTGCTGGGCCACGGCTCGGTCAGCAAACATCGAACTCCCAGGGACGACAATCGAAGCCAAGTCGCTCGCCAACAAGGCCCCGACCCCTGGTGATACGGGCGAAGACGCTGCGAGGGGGGTGGCTGGCAAAGCTATCGAAGGATCCCCGGCGGTCGCCACGGGAAGCGCGGAACCTGCCGGGCCGGAGGGATCCACGCCCTCCTTCCTCTTCTTTCCACCGTGGGGCTCCGAAGGCGCCGGAGGGGAACGCTTCCGCCTCACACCATCCTCACCCCCCGGAAGGGGATCGCCAGAAGAAGAGGCGGGAGGCGCGGCCGCCACCTTACCCACGGCAGGCTCGGCTCGGCGCACTTCCTCCTCAATGGTCCTCCGAGGCGCCCTTCCAGAGGTACTACCTCGGCTCCGAGCGGCTCCACGACGGATCAGCTCGTCAACGTCACGGACGAATTCGCGGCCAGCCATCCCTGCAAAGGAGACCGAAATCAGGATGAGTCATAGGGCGATCTGGGGATGAAAAAGCGACCTACCCGGAGACCACAAGACGGCCTTCAGGAGCAGGTCGTCCAACAAAGACCAGATGGACTTCGTCTCCAAAGGAAGAGCCAACAGAAGCGCAGCGGCTGCCCGGTCGGCGTCTGAGAGAACTAACGACGGGCGAGGATGGACAGAACTGCCCCAGCTTGTTAGAATCTGGGCCTCCCCCAAGAAGACCACGAAAACATAATCCGAGTCCCAATCCCCTGACCAGCGGGGTAACCCGATCAGGCATTCCCTCCTCGAACGAGCTCGGAGTAGCAGCCATGACCCCGGACCGACCGTCTGGACCTGGTAAAAGTGGAAGAGAAGGGGGAGAGTCGGCTCCAGACCACAGGAACAGCAGAGCGTTACGAAGCACGTCAATACCGCGATCGAACACGGGGTGAACTGACACAGGGACACTGTGAAATGTTCCATGACCTGGATGAAGAAGGGATGGAGCGGGAAGCGAAGACCCAGGCAGAACATCTCGACGTAGACGCCGACCTCATTGCTCCTCGGAAGGCAAATCCGCTCGTCGACAAATGGAACCCGAACCTCGTATGGGAAGCAGAGATATCTCTCCCGGATCTCCGCGGCCACCGAAGGAGGGGTCCTCGACGGCGTACGGAGGACAACCGGGGGCACATTAAGCCGTACGGCAGCCGACGCCACGTCATCATGGGCGTAGTCTGGAAAAAGCTTCTCCTTCCCCTTATCTTGAAGAGAACGACTCCCGGCGGGGGAACCTGACTCCCCTAGCCGGGGTTCGCCCCGCCTGGACTCCGGAGGACCCCTCGTCCTCCGGCCAGAACCGCCTATCCTAAGAGCAGCCATGAGATGAAAGCAAGAGAGGAATTACCTATTTTCAACCAGTCTGGAGAAGGCAAAGAAGCGAAGACGACGGGGAACTCCGAGTTGCTGAAGGCTTTGAATACCGGGAGGAGCAAAGGAGAAGTAGAGATCAACACAACTGGGGATCTTATACGCCAGGTGAGAATTTGAAGCGCCTGACAAGAACGCGTGGCGAGGCTCGAAGAGTCGGCGGCGTTCCGAAATTGGCGCCAGTCGAAGTCCAATCGATCCACCTCATCATGACCTGCATTTATGGCCTCGCCTCGATTGAAGCGCCGCTCGGAATCCCAGGAGACTCAACGGGTGATCTGAGCGAGCCGAGGCTGATCGACCCCACCAACGGCGGCTCACGAACCCTTCGACTTCTCGAACTTAAAGCGACTCCGCGAGCGGCATGGATAAGCTTGCCGCTACACGTGGCAGCATCTGAAGGCCGACGACGCTTCGGCACCCGCGTCTTAAAAATATCGAACGGGCCAACTCATGATGACGACTAATAAATGAGTCGGCATCGACTGGCGAGCTCGTCAAAATCGGCAGAGGTCACATCGGCCGAGCCGAACCGGCCGAGGCCGATCAACCCGACCAATGGGGGCAATTGTTACGCCTATTTGACCGAGACCCGCAAAGCACGAGCCCAAGAGCCCGACTACTGGTCAAAAGCCCATCTGCGTCCTCAAAGCCCATTCGACAAAGGCCCTACAAGGGACCTTCTCGAACGTCGATCCGACCCGGCCCCAATAACCCGTTGGTCGCTCGCCCACTCCTGCGAAAACCACTCCACCGGACGCGCGACTACTAAATGGCGATAATGGGGAGGTGCTGGCATGGCGGAGAGAGCGACGGCGAGGGGGGACTGATGGGGCACGATCAATGGCGGGCGTGGGACGTGGGCCGGAGGCAATCAAGCGGGAGCTCTATAAAAGGGCCAGGAAAACGACGAAGAAAGGGACCGCATCTCAGGTAACAAAACCTAAGGTACTCCATCAACGACCTCGTTACCCCAATTCATCTCCTTCCTCCCCCGCTCGCGCCGAGAGACGCCGTCACGATCTCCTCACGAGTCGGACCGTCTCCGCCGGGCCTCCTTTCTCAGATCTCTATCTGACTTAGGCATCGGAGAGGATATGGCCGGAACCAAGGTCCGGCCCCCTGACGAGCGTTCTCGTCTGCGCAGGTGGACAACAGATCAACGGGCCGAGGCTACCCCTCACCCCTCTCCGACCACTCGATCAACCGGACAGTGAGGCTTCCCCGCACCGTCAGCCTGCCGCGGCCGAACACGTCCTACCGAGGCCGAGCATCCTAATCGAGTCCGAGACTCACCTTCGCCACCCGTCGGCTGTGCATCTACCCGGGCGACTGAGGCTACCCCTCGTCCCCCTTCCAGCCGAGGCCGAGCATTCCTGTC
The DNA here is from genome assembly GCA_030789695.1 of Scilla litardierei. Taxonomy (NCBI): domain Eukaryota; kingdom Viridiplantae; phylum Streptophyta; class Magnoliopsida; order Asparagales; family Asparagaceae; genus Scilla; species Scilla litardierei. Next base: position 24,770 of record JAULAV010005453.1, read on the forward strand.
CGAGACCGAGCGTCTCAACCAGGGCCGAGGCTACCCCTCGCCCCTTCTACACCGATTCGAAGCCCCCGAGGGACCCGAAGCGGGTCCCTCGACCACGTTGACCGGGTTCTCCACGGTCAACGCTTTGTAGTGAGAAAACACTCTGAAACACATGGCTACAATCGCCTGCTCATCACTCTTGCTCTCCACTTTGGTTGGCCTATCAGACAACTAGATGTCTCTAATGCCTTTCTACATGGCAGCATTGATGAAGACATCTACATTGCACAACCTCAGGGCTTCGAAGATCGCTCTCTCCCATACCATGTCTGCAAGCTTCGGAAAGCCTTGTACGGCCTCAAGCAAGCACCTCGGCAGTGGTACGCTCGCTTCTCAACATTCCTCCAAGCTCACAGATTTCTTCCTAGCATTGTCGACTCTCAATATTCGTCCGAACCAACAACAACCAAAAGATAGTCATTCTTCTTTATGTCGATGACATCCTCATCACGGGCACTTTTCCCAGTTTTGTTCGACAATTTATTGGGAAACTGTCACGAGAATTTGCGTTAAAAGATCTCGGTGACCTATCTTACTTCTTAGGGCTAGAGGTCCAACGCGGCTCGCAGTGCTGCTTCATCCACCAATCCAAATACACAAAGCAACTCCTTCAGAAGGCTGGCCTCTCCAACTGTAAGCTGAGCCGAACTCCCATCGCTTCAAAGCGACCTCTTAGCAACTTGGATACTCTTCTCGATGATGGCTCCTACTATCGCAGTTTGGTCGGTGCCCTATAATATCTTACATTGATCCGACCCGACATATCGTTTGCCGTTAATTAAATGTGTCAATACCTCCATGCACCGCGTGCTTTCCATCTCACTGCTGCAACGCGAATCCTTCGCTATCTTCAAGGCATACCAACGCATGGCATTCTTCTTCGTCCGAGCCCTCTTTCACTCATCGCCTTCTCTGATGCTTATTGGGTTGGAGACCCGACTGATCAACGATCTATCAATGGATTCTGTGTCTTTCTTGGCAAGAACCAATCATATGGAGCGCTAAGAAGCAAGCATCCATTGCTCACAACTCGACGGAGTCTGAATACTGGTCTCTTTCTCTTACTGCTAAAGAGATTATCTGGCTGCAACTTCTACTGTCCGATCTACATGTTCCTCTCCAAGATAAGCAGCTTATCTGGTGTGATAACAAATCGGCTATCTCCCTATCCTCCAATCCGGTATTTCACTCCAGAACCAAACACTTCGCAGTCGACTACCACTTCATCAGAGAGCAAACTACATCGAGCAATATTCAAGTGTGACACATCTCCACCGAAGACAACCATGCAGACATCTTTACTAAGAGTCTCCCAGCGGATCGTTTTGAACTTCTACGGGCCAAACTGTTCGTCATATCTGCCGATCAGTTTGCGGGGACATATAAGGAAAGTAGACCAAATTCTCTCAAACCCGGGATCACATCAAAGGCGTTTATTGCTGATTGTGTCCCGATACAATGTACCACATGTTGTAAAGAATATAAGAAAAGTGGATCAAATCCCCCCAAAATCAGGATCACATCAATATCATTCAATGCTGATTGTGTCCCGATACAACAAACCACATCTTGTAAAGATCCGCGTTTATTAATTACCAAACAACCAGTATTCATATCGTCATGTAGATTACTATTATACCCTTGATGATTTGTATATTTAAACACATCAAGAGAAATGAAAAGATCACTGGTTTCTTTTCTATCTTTTTCTCCAGTCATATAATTTTTTCAAAAACAACAAAGGCCTTATCCTACGGCTTCGGGAGCTTTTCTACTAGTCATTATCAATAATCATTTGCAGTAAGTCTTGTTAAACATTCCAAGCGCTTTGTTTACCTTAGTACTTGTTAGCTGGAAATCTGGATACTCAAGTAGTGTAGGTAGTTCTTTCTTAATTTTCGTTTTCTTTTCATTATTTCACCGTACATATCAACATATTGCGTAACAAACATGATTATTACACCAAGAACAAATAGGCAAATAAAATATAGAAAGATTATCCTAGATATCTGCTTCAAAGCACTAAAATAAAGCATTACACAAACCTACAAGTTTTAGTCCTAAACGGGTATTGGTTTTTATTGGTATTCTCAGTAGTGAGTGATTCCAGCCTTGAGAAAAATCAAGGCTGCTACTATAAAGTTGTAGATAAAAGTGAATTCAATTATTATTCTGTTAAATGCGTTGAAGTTTGAAAACAGTACCGTGCCTGCAAGCGAAGGGCAGGCTGATGTCCTGCGACTCTGCAGTGTGCAGAATGTACTGATCCTGCAAAAAGCAATTTAAGAAATAAAAATGAATAATTTGTTGTAAAGCTTCAATTTTTTTGGGGGGGAAGACACGTTTTTGTTGGATGATTGTGATTACCTCGGGGACGAGGAACTCGTGGACGACGCCCCGCTGCCGGTCGTGGACGGTGACCCGATGGGTCGGAATCGGCCGAGAAGAAGAAGATAATGTGCTGGGATTGGATTCTACGGTCTTGAGCTCAGATTTTGCGGTCAGCCCTCTGTTTTTACAATAATTGAATCTATTGGTCCCTTTGATTGAGGAGAAGTGAAGGAGAGATGAGTTACAACTGCAAGAGATGCAAAGATCCATGGCTTTTTTTTTTGAAAGAAAAAAGTGAAATTTTTAGTTGATCGCCATTTTTGTTTCAGGGTTAAAGAGCTCAGCTATGTTCGCGGTTAGAGAGGAAGCTATCCAGTTTGGGATAGAGAGGATCGCTGGCCCACCGGCATAGCATTATTGGGCCCACGCTTACAGGCGGCCCACTAGCGTTAAAACTCAAATTCCTATAATTCTTTTTCGACGATTGATCCGTTCATTTTGATGTTAGGTTCTAAAATTCTGAAGCACCAATTTTTCCAATGTACTAAAGATGTTCTGCTCATTTATCTACTTGTCGTAAATTAAACGGTTTCGCAATAACAGAACTCTTTGGAACTGCTAAATGAACGAGCAAACCTCACGGATTCACGTCAAAATTGATATTTTGGAGTTTTAAAACATTAAGAAACGTTGGAAAAAGAAGCCTGAAATGAGGTTTACAAATGACGACTCTGCCGTGCTATGGTCTAAAAGTTCCAGTAAAAATTATGGTATTTTACCAATTTGTCTACTGATATAATAAAATTTGGGAATTTTTCTTAATTCTTAAGCTCAGTTGGAAGCAACATCTTGCTAAAATTTGCGTCTACGTTGAAGTATGTTGAGCAAGAAATGGCACAGAGAAGAGGAAAGAGTATCGACTCCGGTGATAAAGAGAAGAAAGATCCAATGGGTGAATTGCTGAGGTGAGGCTCTTTGTATAGTTGAAAGGTCTCAACCTTTAGTTTGCTGGTGATGCTATGCTTATGTGCTTTGTGTGTGCTGGTTTTCTTTTCAGACATAGAAGATGTTACGACCTAAAGATCGTGATACTCTGAACTTCTATCCCAGCTCGTCAGACACACAGCCAGCCCGTCCCTCCTTTGTAAAGTCCACCTCGATTGGCGGAAGGGCGCTCTCCATCCTAACCTCGCCGACTGATCGATTGATCCCCCCTTAGCCCGCTGGTCGCCTATCAATCTTGAATTCCGCCTCGACTAGTGGGAAGGGCGCACTTCGCCTCGAACCTCGCCAGTTGGACGCCCGCTTCACTCCAAGCTCACCAGGAGAACAGCTAGGTCGCCCGTCACCTACCGAGATCGACCAAGTGATTCAGATGCGGTCCCGCACCACGGACGCACCTCGACGACCCTTTGGCTCATTGGACACGACAAACAACCTTGTACAAGAACGCCACTGACACTTTTGCCGCTCGACAGCCTGACAAAGCACCCCCTGGCTGCTATGCCCCCTGACCGTTTGGTGCTTTCGGCTCTGACACTCTGACAAAGCACCCCTGGCCATTGCGCCGTCTGACAAAATCATGGCTGACACGCACGGCTCTGACATCCTCGGTAAAGGGAAGCTTCCGCAGCCTGACGTGCCAGCTCAGCATGCCAGGTCAACCTCACCTAACCACCTCTATCAGCTATAAATACCCACTCACCTCCATCGAGAGATTGGATTGATTCTCAAACACGTACACACACACAAGAGCAAAGGTCGTCCACATCTTTGTTCTTCCACTATAGCTCGCCACACTAGGTCGACCTACTCTCAGTTCGACCTACGTGTCTAGCCCCCTTTTCTAAGCCCAAATACTAACTTAGGCATCGGAGAGGCTACGAGTTGGAACCCAACCCAGCCTTTCTGATGAGCTGCTCAGTGCGCAGGTCTTCTCCTTCCAAGCAACATGCAATCGGCATCTTACTCGTGGTGAACGACGAGCCACCGGCAGACTTATAGGATCGTCCCAGAGATCGACATACGAAGGGCGCCCAGCCTCTCAACCCCCTCGCTACCTGTTAAAGGCCTACCTACTCCTCATCCAAATCAAAACCACTGTGCCCTTCTTCCACTCAATACAAATTCATTGTACGCGGATCTTACCCCCGCAACAATTGATGCCGTCTGTGGGAACGAAGGGTCACGCCCATGTCAAATCCCATACCAAACAACCGCAATCCAAACCGAGGCAAAGCCCCTTTATAAGCCAAGTCACCTCCTCGTGAGGGGACTCCCCCGACAGATCCGTCTGCCGGAGGAACGGACGAGGCCATTCAGGCTTCCGCTCGTTCGGGGAGCTACAATGAATCGTTACACCCTGAAGGTCGGCCTAGTCAGTAAAGGGCCCATTTACCTAGGCCAAAGAGCAGGCAGCTAAACATTAGAGTGGCTCGCCTACCTCTCCAAGAAGATCCTACCTCGCCAAGAAGGTTAGCCCTTCATGGCAGCCTGCCTACCCTGCCGCGGGGCTCTCTTCCCACATGGTGACCCACCCATCTCTCCGAGGGGGCTCGCTTCACGAAGCGGTCAACTTATGGTCCCAAGAAAGTACACCCCAGAAGTGACCTATCAGCATAAGATGACAAACTTGGGAGGCCCGCTATCACTGACATCTCGCTGCCTGACAAAAGAGGGTCTGACATTTCGCGCCTGACATCTCACGCCTGACAAAAGCGGGTCTGACCGATTCGGCTCTGACGAGCCAGCTCATAGCGCTAGGTCATCAGGCCAGCTCAGCAAGAGTTGCCGACACCAAACGCCCATAAATACCCCCCTCTGGTCATCAGGGAGAGGAGGCTGGCAAGTAAGCTCTAAACCATTTTCCATGAACATACAAGGGCGAATATCTCCCACATATTCGACCCTCCCTCACGAGTCCGTCATGCTAGCGCCGATCTACCTTTAGATCACCCTACGTGCCCGACACCCTCCAGAAAAGTCACCTGCTGACCTGATCATCGGAGAGGCTCTCGGTTGACAGCCGAATGATCCTTTTTGACGAGTTATTCATCTTACAGGCAGATCGCCGATGAGTTATTCCTCTTACATGCAGACTGCACGCCCCCTTCGCCTCGGCTTACCCTGGACAACTCGCGCCGGAGGACCCACGGCTTACGGTTCCTCCCCTCTAACGTCAACTCCACAGCGACCTCCTCCTCTCCGGTGGCATCGCCCTCTTCAACCACCCAACTCTCACAATAGCCGGCCTGAGCCTTCTGAGCCAACCCCCCACTCCTCCAAACACACCCCATGATTAACCACAACCCTAAAGCTCGCCCGTGTCAACATCCACACTTATCGACCGCAGCCCCACTCGTGGCAAAATCTGTGGATTCCTTTGAACCCAACCCGAGTGTTGCCCCTTTCATCCTCCGATCGGCCAGATGAGCTCGTACCCCTCCCTTTCATCCTCCAACTGCCTACTTCAGCTACGACCTTGACCTAACTATTTCCCTCACCTCCTCACTGTGTTGCTACCGAGCCTGAGGAACTTCCAGAAGAGATCAATCAACCCATCATCATCGAGGAAGTGCATCAGAGGGCGCGGTTTGAAGAAGCGCTGGTTGAAGAAGAAAGACGGGGTGCCAGAGTTTCAACCGGACGAGGCAGCCCTCAAATTCAATCAAGAAGACACAGCCAGAGGATGGCTCGGCATTACAACTCCCGGGTGAAAAAACGGAGCTGCGGAATTAGCGACCTAGTCCTCAGGGACGCAACCTTCAAACCGGAGATCGCTCGCCGAGGGAAGCTCGCAGCAAAGTGGGAGGGCCCCTATGAAATCATCGACATCATCGGGCCGGCCACTTACATCCTGGCAACCATGGACGGTGGCGAGCTGGCACACCCGTGGAATGCGGAACACTTGCTAAAATACTATCAATAACTTCGTGAGTTTTAATAAAATTATCTACCTTACCTGCATATTTTCAAATTTTTCCGTCTCCACTTGAAAATTTCAGTTCTCCTCGAATGCTCTCAAACTCCGAGGCAGGATCCGTCCTCATCAACCAAACCGGAGAAGGGCTAGGGCCGAGCTACGGGCTCGCACCATCCCCTCTAGTGAAGACTCCGGGGCAGGATCCGTCCTCGCCACCAAAACCAGAGAATGGCTAGGGTCGAGCTACGGGCTTGCACCCTCCCCTCCAATGAAGAATCCGGGGCAGGATCCGTCCTCGCCACCCAAACCGGAGAAGGGCTAGGGCCGAGCTACGGGCTCGCACCCTCCCCTCCAGTGATGACTCTGGGGCAAGATCCGTCCTTGCCACCCAAACCGAAGAATGGCTAGGGCCGAGCTACGGTCTCGGACCTCTCCTCCAGTGAAGACTCCAGGGCAAGCTTACGAAGCTTCGCCACCCAAATCGGAGAAGGGCTAGGGCCGAGCTACAAGCTCGCACCCTCCCCTCAAATGAAGACTCCAGGGCAAGCTTACGGAGCTTCACCACCCAAACCGGAGAAGGGCTAGGGCCGAGCTACGGGCTCGCACCCTTCCCTCAAATGAAGACTCCGGGGCAAGCTTACGGAGCTTCGCCACCCAAACCGGAGAAGGGCTAGGGCCGAGCAACAGGCTCGCACCCTCCCATCACCTAAAGAATCCTGGGCAAGCTTACGGAGATTCGCCATCGAAACCAAAGAAGGGCTAGGGCCGAGCTACGGGATCGTACCCTCCTCTCACCTGAAGACTCCGGGGCAAGCTTAAGGAGCTTCGCCACCCAAACCAGAGAAGGGCTAGGGCCGAGCTACGGGATCGCACCCTCCCCTCCAGTGAAGACTCCAGGGCAAGCTTACGGAGCTTCGCCACCCAAACCGGAGAAGGGCTAGGGTCGAGCTACGGGCTCGCACCCTCCCCTCCAGTGAAGACTCCGGGACAAGCTTACGGAGCTTCGCTACCCAAACCAGAGAAGGGCTAGAGCCGAGCTACGGGATCACACCATCCCCTCAAATGAAGACTCCGGGCAAGCTTACAGAGCTTCGCTACCCAAACCGGAGAAGGGCTAGGGCCGAGCTACGGACTCGCACCCTCCCCTCACCTGAAGACTCCGGGGCAAGCTTACAGAGCTTCGCCACCCAAACCGGAGAAGGGCTAGGGCCGAGCTACGGGCTCGCACCCTTTCCTCCAGTGAAGACTCTGGGGCAAGCTTACAGAGCTTCGCCACCCAAACCGAAGAAGGGCTAAGGACGAGCTACGGGGTCGCACCCTCCCTTCCAGTGAAGACTCCGGGGCAGGATCCGTCCTCGCCACCCAAATTAGAGAAGGTCTAGGGCCGAGCTACGGGCTCGCACCCTCCCCTCAAGTGAAGACTCCGGGGCAAGCTTACGGAGCTTCGCCACCCAAATCGGAGGAGGGCTAGGGCCGAGCTACGGGCTCGCACCCTCCCCTCCAGTGAAGACTCAGGGGCAGGATCTGTCCTTGCCACCCAAACCGAAGAAGGGCTAGGGCAGAGCTACGGGCTCGGGCCCCTCCCTCCCCTCAACCTCCGAAAGCCAAACAACGGTTTAATACTCTCGACATCCGGCACGGCCTCTCCCCAACCCTCGCCCGCCCCGAATCTCGAGGGCAACACATTCCGGGCCATGCTAAGTCGCAATCCAAGAATGTGAACCAAGCCACTAGTCGAGAAGGATAAGCTCGGACCACAAAATAAATTTCATTGATTAAAATTCCTTACAAGTATAGCCTGGATGTCGACCCGACAAAAAATAGCCCAAACTAGGTCAGCACCGCAAAAAACATCCCCAACATCTACAAAAAAACTAAACTAAATTCCTACGCCAAGGCCCCTAGACAGTCCCCTAAACCCCCCACCCCAACATATCATATAATGTCTTGGCCCTCGTCTCTATGGCTGCCTTCCCCCTGGCCGCCACTGACCAGACCTTCACCTGCTTGAGTGTCCCCGACCACTTCGAGTTCGGCTGCTGGGGCCTCTTCATCGCCCCGCATGGCCACTTCTTCCTCCTCCTCCTCTGAGGCTGCCAACAAGTCGAAGTCCACGTCGACTGAAGGATAAAGGCTCCCCGCCTTCTCTTTGATCCTTCGGAGGCACGCCTCCCAGCCCTCCGCCCGGCCTTCCTCCAGGCCCTCCGTCTTCATCACCGTCAGGGCAGGGACGAACTTCTCCTTCTGGTAAGTACGGAACTCCGCCGTCTTCTCTTCCAGCTCCATCTTCCCAGACTCCACCTGCGCTTCTAGCTCGACCGTCCGTGCCTTCTCCCGCTTTAGATCACCCTCCAGCTCGGCTTGGTGGGCTTCTCCGGCGGCGGCCCTCCCTCGGACTCCTTCAAGCTTGCCTCCAGCTTCTGGATCTTCGTCCGCTCTTCGGCAAACGAGTCCTTCAGATTGGCGTACTTGGTCTTCTCCTTCGCCAAACGCTCGTCTGTCGCCTTCCTAAGGGCGGCGAGCTCCGTCTCACTCTTCTCGAGCAGGACCTTGGCCTTGGTTATGGCATAGGTGCGACTCCTGAGGGAGACCATCATGGCGTTGGCCTGCAAAATAAAGCAAGAAAAGGTTAGAACCTACCAAGGCAAAGATAAATGTAGATAAAGAGGCTGGTCGACCTACCTACATGCCATGCCACAAAGGTCGAAGCGCACAACCTTTCCGCGCCAACCTTCGCCAGGGACTCCTTGTCCAGGGGAATCATGCTATTCTCGGCCAGCCTCGCCGCCACCCTGGCCTCGTCGAACACCGACTCGGCGCAGCCAACTTGATAGGACGTCACCCGTAGATCCTCCTCCGGCAAGGCCAAGATCTCGTCTCTCTTGGACTTGAACACTGCGAGCACCGCCTCGTAGCTCGGGTGAGCGGGCTTCTCTAGCCCAGACCACGAGCAGCTGTAGGGCCAACAATCCCCGGCTGTCGTTCGACCGACAGAGCCCGACCCAGCGGAGCCCCCCGGGGGAGCCGGGGTCTGGATCAAAGCTTCGGGGATCGGATGGGGCCGCCCACTCTGGGAACCTTGGGCCTTTGGGTCGGCTCGCTTGCCTTCTTCGGCTTCAAGATCGATGGGCATGGCATCGGTTTTGGTCGCGGCACACTTGGTAAGGCGGCTGGTGTCTGTCCCGATCGCCTGAGAGCCCGAAGCGACCGTGGTCTCTGACACCCTCATCTTCTTCGTCCGAACTAGCTTCTCCGCCTTCACCGTCGACGTCCCCTCCCGAGCCTTCCTCTAACCGCCCTTCGCTGATTGCTGTGCCGCTTGCTGTGCCGCTTACTCCTCGGCCAGCCTCATCAGTTCCTCCACCGGCAAATTCATCGTCCGACCTGCAAGAAGGAGATAGATCAGGGTGAGAAAATTTGGAGCGACAACCACAAAGCTCGGATTACCTTCGGGCCAAATATATCGGGCTATCATCTCCTCCTTGGAAAGCTTGTCATATTGCCTCTCCTCTGCGGGGATCGCCTGCAAGATCCTAGCACTTTCAGCGTCCGTCGTGTCGAGGCGGACCTCGTTCTTCGCCTCCGGGTTCAGTGCGTCCAAGGTCGACCTCAACACCAGATCCTCGGGCATCGAGACGAACACGTATTGCTCCCTCTAGCCCTTAATCTTATCCGGCAAGCCCAAGATGAGAGGCCGAGTCCTCCTCGCCGACAGGTAATAGTACGACCTCAGCTTCTTGAGCACGAAGAAGTGCTGGAATAGCGGAAGGGACAGACTGACCTCGTTCCTCGTACAAAGGATGAGGAAGCCGACAATTGCACTTACAGAATTCGGCATCAGCTAAAAGAGCGGCAGTCCGAGGAAGTTCAAAATGTGGGAAAGCAGAGGATGAAGGGGGAAGTGGAGTCCCTGGTGGAAGCAGGCAACGTAGACACCTACTTCGTGCTCCTTCGGAAAGCACACCCGTTCAACAGCGATCAGTAAACGGACTGTGTAGGGCGGCCTGAGGTACTTCGTCCGGGCATCAGATATGGAGGAGGTCCGTGCTACCGACTCCACACTTAAGATCTCAGCGAAAATGCTCCCAACCTTTGCCACGGTAACAACAGCCTGAGCGGACAACCGGGGCATCGGTACGACGGCCCCCTTTCCTTTCCTTGGACCCGTAGAGTCTGCTGATGGCGCTCCCATAACAAGCTCGACAGTCGGCCTACCCGCCACACGACCCTGACTGACCGGGGATCTCTCCTCCACCTATTCCATCGTGTCCACGACGAAGCTGTCTGTCGCTCTGCCACCCCTAACCCTTGGGTCTATATCCCTTGAAGCAGAGGAGCATAAGAAGCTGAAGAAACCATTTCAAGAAGGAAGAACTGTACCTATAAGAAGCTGGCGATCGGATGAAGCTATCGAAATGGCAGCACGAACTTCGGCGACGGCTTCAACGGCAACGACGATCGAAAACTCAAAATAAAGCAGGAGCTCGAAGGAAAGTTGAAGTGGGAAAACCCTCGCTCGATCTCCCCTTCCCCCATTTATAGGAATCGCCAACCGATCTCTGCCGTAGAACCCCTTCCACGTGTCGAAGATCCGAAGACTTTTGACGCTTCGACTGCCACCCGCAGTCACGTCTGCCACGCATCACTCGCTGGACGGCCGGGACGCTTCGATACTCTACCGCCATCAAATCGAAATGATGGCAACAAAACGGTGGGTGGGCTTTTCAAAATAACTCATGTCCTTTCCAGACCCTCGGATCACGGACCGCTCCCCCCACTTTCGGGCATACAAGGAGATGGTTCTTCATCCGATCCAGGCCGGACTTCGGCCTCAACCCCGTGAGTTAACTCTGTCGCACTCATATTTTTACTTGCAAATTGTGCAGACTAAATTTACAGCTTCGTGCACTGAGGAACGCCGAGGCTCCCTGAGCGAGCTTTTGCCCTATAAGGCGGGCCGAAGCATGCCCTGCCCCGGGCTACAAATACCCACATTCCAAGTCCATGACAGTTTGATAGGGCTGAACTATGGGCTCGTACCCCTCCCTCCCTCAAAGTTCGGAGCGAGCTTACGAAGCTTCGCCCTCGAAAGATCTCCAACGGACCAAGACCGGGACACATCTTGCACCTTTTTCGCTCTATAAGTATATTCTTGAGCGCTCGTATTTTTGTCTACCTGTCATGTGAACTAAAATTTCAGATCCTCGTATCGCAGAAGTACGGGGCACACCCGAGTGTGGTCCACCTACCGGGGCACGCCTGAGCGTCTGTCGCCCTCAACAGGTCATCACCCGTTTGGGTCAAGCCGTTGATAGCTTGCCCTCGAATCTGGATCGGACGTGCAACTTCACAACATTCTCCTTCTTCTTGGATCAATGCTCGTCAGTAGCAGAATGTTGGGGGCATTAATATCCATGCAAGGGCACAGTCCGCACAATCGACAGGGGGAACAAGCCAAAAGACAGAAAAGAAAAAAAATTCGAATTTTATTTATATAACTAACTATGTACAACTCAGTGTCTACCAAAAACACAACGAGACATCAGGCTGGGACCAAAGCCGGCCAAACAAACTTCGCCCTATTCTAAGGCACCTCGGCTCGGCCTCCACTTCCTTGAACACCGCCCTCCAGAGCCCGCGTATCCGCCGGGTCGCCCGCCTGATCGTCGCCCCCCAGCGCATCTCCTGACTCTTCCCCTTCTTCGTCTAAGGGCACATCCAGCTTGGGGAAGTCGACCACGAGCGAGGGATGCAACTTCACCAGCCTGCCCTTCATCCTGGATAGGCCCTCCTCGATGCCCGCCTCCTTTGCCAACCGCAGCGTAGGGATGAGCTCCTCATCTTGATATCGACAGGCGACGGCGTCCATCATGGCTTGGTCTACTTTCCCCTGCTTCTCCATTTGCCACTTCAAGCCAGTGTTCTCCCTTTTCCCCGCCTCCACCGCCCGGTTCAAGTCGGTGATCTCCTGGTGCTGAAGGTCAATTATCCGCTTCTTGCCTCACATCTCCTTCGTTAGGGCATCCTTCTCCGCAGAATGCTTCTTCAGGATATCGACCCGCCTGGCCTCTTCCTCCTGAAGCTGATGGGCGAGCTCTGCCTGCTTCCCCTCCAAATCATCGACGAACTTCTTCTGAGTATCACAGACCCTCGGAGCTCGCCCCAGCTCCTCGTCCTTTTGCCGCAATTTCTCCCTGGTCTCATGAAGATCGGCCCTCGCCTTCTCGAGGGCCGCCTTGATAAGGGCCGCAGGAGTGTGGCGCTGTAGAGCCGCCACCGCCGCCACCGCCTACAAAAGAAGCCAAGTCAGTTACATGCGTAAGCAAGAGGACTAGCGAGATGTAGTAAGAAGTTCGGCCTACTTGCATGCCGTGCCAGATCGCGGAGGCGCAGAGCCGCTCCGAACCCACAGCATCTAGAGATTCGCGCTTCCACGATAGCATGCTATTCTTTGCCAGGCGGGCCGCAACCCCGGCCTCATCGAAAAAAGACTCCCATCTACTTATTGGGTAGACCGGTTGGAGGACATCCTCCCTTGGAAGGGCTTCAACCTCGGCCCTCGTCGACCGAAAGCAAGCGAGCGCCCTCTCGCAACTCGGATGCGCCTCCCTCCCCATCTCCCGCTGAAGAATCCGGTAAGGCCAGCGATCAATCGCGGATGCCTTGCCGGACTTCTCCGCGGTCAGAATCTTTGGAGGAGTCGCGGTAGCCTCCCCCTGGTTGGCATGACCCTCGGGTGCGGCCCCGCTAATCCGGCGAGAGGAGGCGTCCGATTCGGACGTCCGTTGCGTCTTGTCCTCCCTCTCCCCATTGGTGATCGCAGCGCCCCGTTTCTGGGTTGTCTCCTTGATTCGGGTTCAATATTACATATTTAACCTCCCATTTAGCCCTATTTTGTGCTCATGTGATGCTATATTGTTCTCTAATATATTCGTATTTTCTACACAATTATTTATTAGAGAAAACACCTTATTTGAGCACAAAATAGCAATTAATGGAGTATTTCTGAACTTTTTATATTTTTCATAGCTTGGTCTCGATCTCACGATTCCAACGACTATTTATTTGTATTTTTCTGAGATCTGTGCTAATTACTGTGTATTTTTGAATGCAGAATACTATTTAAATGGAGAAATACGCACGAAAATACGAAAATACGGCGGAAATACGAGACACGTGGCGTCATCTGAGCCGTTCCCGCCCAATCCGACGGCCAGGTTAATTTCCCGCTGCTACGAGACGAAAGAGGTGACGTGGCCAAAGCTTGGCCGCTGATCTTCGATCCAGCGGTCGAAATGAAGAGGCGACTCGGCGATCTTTTATCCGTCGGATTGAAATCCAACGATCGGGAGCGCGAGGCAACGTGACATGAGGTGGGCGCGAAATAGAGCAACGTGGCGTCAATCGAACGGCAGCCCGCTCAATCGAACGGTCCACAACTTCCCCGCAATTTGAACTCGAATCAGCACTCCTTTGGCAACGTGGCGGATTTTGGAGCGTACGATCAAGATCTAATGGCCCTTAATGATCCTGAATCGACGAAGATCTGCTCATTCACTTGGCGACGTGGCTCAATCACGCTCGTCCAACGTTCGATCGGACGGCTGAAGACAATTCCGACGCGAATTCGGATCGCTCGAGCGGAGCGGGCGCGCGCAGATGGATCCGATAGTCTTGTACACGTGGCGACCCCTCAGCAGATCTCGCATTCGATCGGACGGCCCTAATATGATCCGACGAATTAAAATGATTTTTATTCGATAATGGATGCGGGTTTGAACCCGTTAGCTCTCTAAACCCGCAATGTTTATTATTTAAGCGTATTCTAGGGTTTTTGGGTGAAGGCGGGCGTATTTTGGGCATATTGAAGGCTCTAGGAGCCGTATTTCGCCAGGGAAAAATTCTGTAAAATTCCAGAGGCTATTCTTATTATTTCCAGAGAGTTTTGGTGTATATCTTGGAGATTTGGTGATGAATTTCTAAACTTCTACCCCGTATTTGATGCTTTTCTATTGTATTTTGCTATTAGATTGATGTATTTTGCTATGAAACTTCATTATTCTTGCACCATGAGTAGCTAATTTCTTATTGTGCATAGTATGGCATAGTTAGGGGACATGATGCGTGTTTATTTGGTTGTATTCCTTGTGCTAAATCGTTAAACGTTGCTAAAGTTGTAGTTCTTATTATTAAATCCTCTTTTTCATCTTCCAAAAGAAGTGATTGAGTTGATGATCGCCCCACAAGGGTGAGTTTTGATCTCCCCAAAAGGGAGTTTCATATCGTATTTTTCATCTCTCCAAAAGAGAGTTTCATATCGCATTTAACTTTAGCGATGATCTTATTGAATTTTGTGCTTGAACCCCCAAAAGGGTATCTTCCGATGAATTGCTCTCAAAAAGAGAATTCATTGAGTTATATTGGGTATTTTCCGATGAGTTGCTCCCAAAAAGAGAATTCATTGAGTTATATTCATCAACCAAATTAATACGAATCATTGATCCTAACGAACCCATACCATGTGCATACTTTTTGTCGATACTTTCATACACGACTTTTCTTTGTTCGCATCCATCACGCACTTTCACACCATCATCACCATCATTATTGAAGTGGTTAGTTTCTTTTCGTAGGCTTTCTATTTGATTTGAGCTGTGGTTGCAACAGATTTTCTCCTGAGGATTCGACATCTGGACTCCCAGATTATATTACTTGTACGGACTCTTGCGCTTGAGAGAGCACCTTTTTGGTCCCACCACTCCTTCGCTGGTCCCTCCTCGTCTACCACCTTTTTGCCTTTATCTTGGGGGCCCGACTTCTTCGCCACCGACACCCCGGCCGCCCTTAGCGCCTCCTCCCTGGTGCATATCATGTCCTCGCCTGCAAAAAAGAAAAGGATTGGGGTGAGCCTACATGGCGAAGTTCGCCAGAATCAAAATACCTTTGGACCAAAAGTGCTGAGTGAGCCAGTCGTCTTTGGTCAAGCTCGCCAGTTGCCGGTTCGCCTCAGGAATCTCCTCCAAAATTTGGGCGTTCGCCAAATCCTCTACATTCAAGGCCACCTCCTCATCCACGAGGGATTCAATGCCACCCAATTCGACATCAACACCACATCACTCGACATCAAGCCAAAAACGAATCTCTCCCTCCACCCTTTCACGTCGGCCGGCACCCCACAGATGAGAGATCGCCCCTTCTTCGCATACACGTAATAATGCTTCCCCTTCCTCCTCACCGCGAAGAAATTCCGGAAGAGCGTCAAGGACGGACTCAAGTCACTGGCGAGGCAGAGGAAGACGAAGCCGATCATCAAACCAATGGAGCTCGGTGCCAACGTGAAGAGCGAAAGCTCGAGGAAATTCAACAGATGGAGGAGATGAGGGTTGATTGGAAATAGAATCCCTAGCTCGAAAGTCTGGACATAGACCCCGACCTCATTATCCCCGGGACCGCATACCCTCTTGTCGGCTTCAGGGAGGCGCACTTTGCAAGGTGGCCGAACATACCTCGCCCGGATCTCCCTAATATTAATCATGTCTGTTCTGCATCGAGTGGTCACTACCACCCTCAGTAGCCTCCTTTGGAATGATCTCTTCCTCCATCGCCACATCTTCTCTTCCAATTCTTCTTCCTTTACCACTACTTCCTCCCTCACCGTACCACTGCCACCTCCGACCTCGAAATGAGAAGTCGTCTAAAAGAAGATCAAGAGATTACCTAGATGAAAGAAGACGGACTAAGGAAGGAATTGGAACAGTAACTTCGGCAACACTAGCGACGGCGGCGACGGCAGTCAGAAGATCGGAGAAGAAGAAGCGCTCGAAAAACTTGAAATCAGAAGAAAACTCTCGACGGATCCTCTCATTCCTTATTTATAGCAAGTAAAGGATCATCCCCACCGTTGAAGCTCTGCCACACGGTGCCTATCCAAGCTGCTCTGGCGCCTCGACTGCCACCTACGGTTGCGTCTGCCACGTGTCGTGTATCGGATGGCGGGGACGCCTCGATTTCTTCCCACCCTCCAAATCAGAGTGATGACGGTGAAACGGTGGGCAGGTTTTTCGAAAAAAACTCCCGCCACTTCCAAGGCCAGAACGAAGATCGCCCCATCCCTTCTGGATAGATGAAGAGATGGTGCATCATCCAAGCTAGGCCGGGCTTCTGCCTCAAGCTCGAATGACAGGGGCAATTTTTACGACCTAAAGATCGTGATACCCCGAACTTCCATACATGCTCACCAGACACACAGCCAGCCCATCCCTCCTTTGTAAAGTCCACCTCGACTGGCGGAATGGCGCTCTCCATCCTAACCTCGCTGACTGATCGCTTGATCTCCCCTTAGCCTGCTGGTCGACTATCAATCCTGAAGTCCGCCTCGACTAGTAAGAATGGCGCACTTCACCTCGAACCTCGCTAGTTGGGCGCCCACTTCCTTCCAAGCTCTCCAGGTGAACAGCTAGGTCGCCCGTCACCTACCGAGATCGACCAAGTGATTCAGATGCGGTCCGCACCACGGACGCACCTCGACGACCCTTTGGCTCATCGGACACGACAAACAACCTTGTACAAGGATGCCACTGACACTTCTGCCGCTCGATAGCCTGACAAAGCACCCCCTGGCCGCTGTGCCACCTGACCGTTTGGTGCTTTCGGCTCTGATACTCTGATAAAGCACCCATGGCTGTTGCGCTGTCTGAAAAAAAACATGACTGACACGCACGGCTCTGACATCCTTGGCAAAGGGAAGCTTCCGCAGTCTGACGTGCCAGCTCAGCATTCCAGGTCAGTCCCACCTAACCGCCTCTATCAGCTATACATACCCCTTCACCTCTATCGAGAGAGGGGTTGGTAAATTGATTCTCAAACTCTTACACACACACAAGAGCAAAGGTCGTCGACATCTTTGTTCTTCCACTATAGCTCGCCACACTAGGTCGATCTACTCTCAGTTCGACCTACGTGTCTAGCCCCCTTTTCTAAGCCCTAATACTAACTTAGGCATCGGAGAGGCTACGGGTTGGAACCCAACCCAGCCTTTCTGACGAGCTGCTCAGTGCTCAGGTCTTCTCCTTCCAAGCAACGTGCAATCAGCGTCTTACTCGTGGTGAACGGCGAGCCACCGACGGACTTGTAGGATCGTCCCAGAGATCGACCTACGAAGGGCGTCCATCCTCTCAACCCCCTCAATACCTGTTAAAGGCCTACCTACTCCTCATCCAACTCAAAACCAACGTGCGCTTGGTTCCCCTTAGTACAAATTCATTGTACCCAGATCTTACCCCGCAACAGAAGAGAAACTCCGAGAAAAGTCCCTCATAGTGGACTATAGGGATTCCGGAAGTTCATCCCTTGATTGAGTGAGTTATTTCTACCTCTACTTTTTCCTACTCTTGTCGCATGTTTGGCAACTGGAGTTGGTTCAAGAGTTGGGCTAATTCTTATCAGACATTTATAAAAAGTTTGGAGTTGACATAGATTTATGAGGGGTAAAAGTGGCATTTTAAAAATATTTTATTCACTTTGCCCTCTCTTTTGGGGGAAAAAATGCCCTACTTTAGCAATATTTGAAATGGTAAGTTTTGATCACTTTCATTTTAGTTTTTTTAAGATATTGGTTCGCAAATTACATCTAATTTGACGGCTGTCTCTCTTCAATCATAAGATTTGTGTTTGGTCTCCCGCTGTAGAAAGTTGTTAAAAATAAGACACTCTAGGTAACTTTTGTTTAAAAAATAAAGATATCCTCTTAAAGTCAATGAAATATATTCTTCTCTTCTTTCTACACTTTCACCTCTTCCTCCCACCATTAGCCGCGATTCCCTCTCGGACGAGCTCTTCTACAACCTTCTTCCCTCAAAGGACTCCTTTCTATCTTTCCCCTCGTCCTTTAAGAAATCTATCCTAAACCATAACCATAACTCCTCTTCTTTTCTACATTAATCACCATGAAATCTCTCTCAAACCCAAACATAAACTCAATCCCCAGTCTCCTCCTTTAATCCCCGGAAAATTATTTTCAAACCCAAACTCTAATTACATTCTCCTCCTTCCTCTTATTTCCCAAGAAATCACTCTCAAACTCTAACATTGACCTGATCCATTTCACCCGTCTTTGCATCACCTGATAAATCCCTCCCAAAACCCAATCCTAATCTCATCCCATCTTCCCTTTTCTCATTCCTAAAGTAATCCCTTCAAACCTAACTTTTTCATCTCTAACCCCCTTCTAACCTTTTTCAGAAACATTCCCATCACTTTCTCCTAACTTGATTTGATGTGGATGTGGATTCATCTCTTGCCAAAGCATGCTTAACTCGGATCTGGTTAGCATAAGCAAACCTGAATCAATTTTTAAGGGGAGATGTTAAACTGGACTATTTTCTAACATCATAATAAATTTGAAGGACTTAATCGTGAAGGGTAAGTTTGCAAACATCCCTTAAAATATTGCATGTTTGTCAAAAAAAAATATCATTGAACTATGAAAATAGCAACGACACCCCCTGGCATAAAATTTTTTCCTATTCTACAGCTCCCTATTTCTTTTTCTCCCTTTTGCTACTGTGCCTATGCTAAATTCATAGTTCAGAAGTGTTTTATGACACATATGCAATCGTTTAAGGGGTGTTTGTGAAACTTACCCAATCACAAATCATATGATTTGAAGGACCAACACCCAAATATACATAATTTTGGAGACCCGTATTTTGTTGGATATGGAGTTATCACAAGTGGATCAAATTTGTGAGTGTATGTAATCATAGTTTAAGTACAAAAGATGATGAGTTCAAATATATGATTCAAAGATTTGTGAAGCTCACCAAAAAGAAAAAACAAGGAGCCCAAAGTCAAGTGTTGAAGCACACCCAAGCGTTATGAAGTACAAGGAGTCAAGACATGGACCAAGTTCAAGTGGACAACATCAAAGATTCAAGACCACGGTATTTTTTGAGTCTTTTTTATGTATTTTTAGTCATGTCTTAGATTTCTTTGTATATCCATTATTGAAGCTTCGCACGCTTAGAAAAATCTTTGTCATTGTTTAAAAATGTTTTAAAATAATTTTGAATTTTGAATTTTTTCTAGAGTTACTAGGCACTATCTTAAGTTTTTGAAGTAGAGTAGTCGTCTAGCTGGCTAATAGAATTAGGCTGAAAGCTTTCAGAAAACTAGTCGACTATAATTATGAGACTAACTAACTAGTTATTGAACATTGATCGATTAGTACATGAACTATGGTCGACTGGTTTTTACATAGAACAATATGTCTCCAAGACATGCTTAGACTATCGACCAATGTATATTGACTAGTCAACTAGCTGAAAACTAGTCAACTAGTAAGTGTACAGTAGTTGACTGGTAAGTAGTCGTTGGCCTATAATTTTTCTCTCCGTTTTACTAGCTGTTGGAGGGCAATTTGGGGAGCCTGTTTTGGGCAGATTCACCCACTATACGTTGAGGGTTGTTGAAGGGATTTATTATGAATTTAATGAGCTTTTTTGAGAAAAAACAAAGTTTTAAAAGCCTTCTTTAACCCCTCTTAAAAGATTTTCTTGGCCCCAAGTTTTAAAGTTTTTAAGCAATCTTTTGGTCAAAGTAGTTTTCATCTCCTAGAGCTTTCATCTCTATTCTTTTGAGATCAAGGCTTGTTTTTTTCCTAAGCCACTTTCACACAAGCTTTAATTCTTGGCTATATGAAGGGACTTTAAAATCCATATAAGGGTGTAGTGGTAAGTTGATTGGTAAAATCCTTGATTATTGAGGTCCTCTTATTGAAGAGGTAATTTGGCTTGAAAATCCTCACTTGGTGAGGTCGTGACAGTCCTCTCATAGGGAGGCAAGGCAAATCCTTGGGTTGGGAGGCAAGTGTAACTTACTCCTTAGAAGTTTGATTAGTGGAACTCCAAGTACAGCTTGCGACTGTACGTAGCCGGGGGTTTAGGTGAACCAAGATAATATGTGTGCATGTGCATTGCTCTTATTTGTCTATTGTGCTCTATCTCTATACTTGCTATTGTGTTTAGATTTCCGCTGCTATCTCTTATTTGCAAGTATTTTGAGATTGTGTTGATTAAGAATCAAGTTAGGTAACTCTAATTGATCTCTTATGTAAAATTTAGATGGAATATTTTTAAGTGTAAATTTTATTTGGATAATACTATGTATGCCACTATAGTGTTTCACTTGCCATCTACATGGGATCCCAATATATTTATATAATTTTTTTCTTTTCAAATTAGAATATTTTTAACCATGAAAAGGAAGCATGCGATTCAAGAGAAAAGTGCTATTTGGAGTGCGAAGCACACGCTAGTGAGGCTTATGCTTCAAGGGGAAAAACATTGTTTAGATACGCTTCAAAATGCGTTGAGGTATACCTCAAAATATGCCTTGAAGCGTCTTTTAATACCTCGTAGATTACGTAGGTATATAGGAAGGGAACTATAGTTTCTACATACATAACCTTTCTATATGATATTTTAAAGCAAATGACAATTTTGTAACGAGGATCAACCATTCATGTGCTATTGTCACATGCAGATTGTTTAAATAATTAGCTTCTCAAATCTCATACCGCACTTTCTCATTCTCCATATATCAAAATGGCTAAGTCAGTATTCTCTCTACTCTCACACTTATAAGACACTCGAGAATACAATAGAAGAACTTGAAAGTGGAAAACTATATTGCCTTTGCTTGGCTAATTGCTTGTTGATTCTTGTTGGATACAAATTGTTTCGGATTAAATCCCCTAATCTAAGGTACATGTATGTTGTTGGGACCTTCGGTTCTAGTAACAGGGGTGCGCATGTGACAGGAAATTGCACGAGCTGATCTCGAGGTGACTGGACCTTGATTCGAGCTATTGGATTCGGATCTAAGCTCTTCCTACCATGTCCGAGCTATCTCCAGGATGTTCCAATCAAATCCAAGTTGAATCAACCAAACCAAGCTATCTCTTTGTCACCTTCATCTTCCTACAACACAAGGAATCGTTAGAGGGATCAGATTTATGGTCCGACCTAATCCTCTCCGATGTTTAAGTCAGCATGTGGCTTAAATGAGGCTCGAGGTAATCTATGGTCAATCTGTTAGAGAGGCCCACAGATAGCTTACGCGCTAAGTTATAGAAGGAATGTAAAAAGGAGATGTTAGATCGAAGGAAGCCATATCCTGCTTAGAGAGTACCTCACCCTTGTCAGGGATCATTCTTGCTCTCCTCTTATGGAGTTGGAGTTGTAGTCATTTGGATTGTACTTGGAATTTTGACTAGCCCACATCTCCCATCGCCCCCAAAGACTTATTTGTTGAGTATTGGTGTTTCATACCAATATTATTTTGATGATGATCACAACATTATGTTGTTGCTAATGACTTTATTGTTTTAGTCGCATAGCTACTTTTCAAGAATATCATTTTTGGAGACTAAACACTTGGTGCAAGGATGGACATCAAGTGGAGAAGGGCCAAAACTTGGACTCAAGGGGTGCCAAAGCTTGGAGATGATGGAGAGCATCAAGGCATCAAGATTGAAGACATAGACTCTAAGGAAAGTAATGTAATCCATGTAATATTTCCTTTATTGCTTTCTCTCTCATTTGAGTCTAGGTTAATGTAATGCCTTGATAGATGGTCTACTCATACATGCATATGCATTTAACCATCTTAGTGAGTCTTAGGATTATCATATAATCCAATTTAATAGGTTCATCTTGACCAAAGACTCATTTGGAGTCCCTGGTTCTCCAACAGTCGCCTGCTGAAGGAATCACATTCGACTGTGTGATTTCCAGTCGCATGTCGATCCTTCTACAGTCGACTGTGATGCACGGCTCAAGTCAACATTTCTATTGACTCTACTTGAGCTTTTCGCACCAGTTGACTAACGCTCAGTTTACAGTCGCATGTATATTTACAGTCGCCTGTGAATTGGTCAACAGTCGTCTGAGTAGCGTAAGTGCATATTCTGCCTCTCTCTGTTATTCTCCATCTCCTACAGCAACCGACTGATGAAGGGTTTATAGTCGCCTGTCTATTTTACAGTTGACTGTATTATTATCATCAGTCGCCTGTATGCTTATCTGGAGAAAGAGTGCAGCTCTATGTTTATTCCATCCCCTGCAGCAGTCGCCTGCTGAAGGTTTTACAGGCGCCTGTCATGTTCACAGTCAACTGTATCGACTTCATCAGTCGATTGTCGTGGCTCAGATTATAGTCGTTGGATATTTTCCAGCCATTGGACAGTCGACAATCATTTGTTCATCAGTCGACTATCAGTGACGTTTCTGCCCATAAACTAGCCGTTGCAGCTTTTTGTTTTTAGCTGTTTCCTTGGGTTTTGAGGGTTGATATAGGGTTCCTATATATATAAGAGGGCTAAGTTCATAGGAACTTCTTGATGATATTGCAAACCATTAGAGATTGATTAAGCCACTCTCAAAACTCTCTCATTTCCCTCTTTGAGCTCTCATTCCTCTTCATGCATTGAAGTCTAGCTCAAGGGAAATCATCCAAGTGCTTTCAAGCATAAACTCAACACTTGGAGATCCTCTTCCATGCCTTGCATTCATCTATGAGTAAGCATCTCAAGGCATAGGTAAGAGTATTTATTTTACTTGGTGTTTCTTTGTAACACTAATTCTCTTTGTGGGAATTAGTCTATCTCTATTTGTGGGAGTATCTCTCTTTATGGGAGTTTATCTCTTTGTGGGATTAGGATATTCTCTTAGTGGAAATAACTCTCTTTGTGGGAGTAACTCTCTTAGTGGGAGTTTGGTGTCCTAGTGTAAGGCTAACCCTAATTCTCTGAGTGGGAGTTAATAATTCTCTAGGTGGGAGTTTGACCCCTGTGTAGGGTTGGTTGGGTCCTTATGTAGGGCAAAATCCTCTTGGTGAGGTATCTCTTTGTGGGATTTGTATTCACTTCTCTTTGTGGGATTATAGTGAATATTGGTGTGGCTGGACGTACCCAAGTTTGGGGAACCAGGGTAAAATCTTGTGTTTGTGTTTGGATTGATTGTGTCAATTATTTCCTCTTGCATTTATTATTCCACATTTGCAAGTTTAATTTTAATTGGACAATATATTGCCATTACACTATTCACCCCCCTCTAGTGTGTTGTTAGTATTGCAAGGGTTAGACAATCCTTACATTCTTATTGGCAGACCATTGCATGATAACTTCTGGGCTAATAAAGTTGCTTTATTGTCGGCATTGATGAGGATGCGTTGATTGGAGTACCAGTCAATCCTAGCATTTATGAAGAAAACGATCAATATGAATGCAAGCCATTAGCGTTGTATTCATGCCATGAATATAGGTCATAATTGTTGTAACAATGGCACACATCCCCCGAGCTTACCCGCTACAAAGGTTGTGGTCGAGTGATGTGGTATGTGTGAGAAAGAAGTGAATCCAGTTGTATAGTTAGGTCGGCTCGTGAGGGGAGTGGCCCCTGACCTACAGTTGAGGCAGAGCTAGGTCAGCCTACGAGGGGAGTGGTCCCTTGAGCTACAGCCAAAGCAGAGCTAGGTCGTCCTGCGAGGGGAGTGGCTCCTGAGCTATAACTGATCCAGAGCTAAGTCGTCATGCAATGGGAATGCCCACCTGACCTATAGCCGAATCAAAGCTAGGTTGGCTCGTGAGAGGAGTGGCCTCCCGACCTACAACCGACGCAGAGCTAGTTCGAACTATGAGGGGAGTGGCCCCTCAACTTATAGTCGACGTATAGCTCGGTCGACATGGGAGGAAAGTGGCCCCTCGACTTACAACCGACGTATAGCTTGGTTAGCACGTGAGATGAGTATCCACCGACCTATGGCCAACTTGCTCGGGAGGTCTTCTGAGCTGATCCATGGGCTTGCGCATTTAGCAAAAATAGTGAAAAGGAGCCAACCAAATGCCCTCTCGGGGTACATTTGTCGAAGATCATTTTAGCTTGACTAAATTTGTTAGTTCAGTAATAAGTACAAAGAAACTGAAATAAACGTAAGGATTTACTTGGCTTATTTGTTTCTTACCGACATACCTCCGCAGATGTCACTCCTTCGAGAGTTGTCCTTTCAGGCATTTGATTAGTGAAACGAGTCATCGTCGGTGTGGTTGATGACGTGGATGTTGACTTGTTTCCACAAACGGTGCTAATTGTTTTGGATTAAATCCTCTAATCTAATGTGTGCGTGCATGTTGTTGGTACCTTCGGTTGTAGTAATAGGGGTGCACAGTTGATGGATGATTGGGCAAGCTGATATCGATATGACTGGACCTTGATCTAAGTTGTTGGAGTCAGATCCGAGCTCTTCCTGCCAGGTCAGAACTATCTCTAGGATGTTCCAATCAAGTTCGAGTTGTATCGGTCGAACTCGAGCTATCTTCGTGTCGCCTTCATCTTCCTACAATACAAGGGATCATTAGAGGGGTCAAATCTATGGTTCGACCTAATCCCCTCCAACGTTTAAGTAGTACGTGACTCAAATAAGGGTCGAGGTTATCTATGGTCGATCTGTTAGAGATACCCAGCGATAGCTCAGGCGCCGAGCTATAGAAGGAATTTAAAAAAAGATGTTAAGTCAGAGGAAGCCAGATCCTGTTTAGATAGTACATGACCCTTGTTGTAGATCATTATAGCTCTCCGCTTATGGAGTTGTAGTCGTTTGGATTGTGCTTGGAATTCCGATTGTCCCACCATCGCCCATTGCCCCCAAAGACTTCTTATAGGCGGACCATTGCATGGTAACGTCCGGGCTAATAAAGTTGCTTTATTGTCGGCATTGATGAGGAGGCATTGTTTGAAGTAACGGTCAGTCTGGGCATTGATGAAGAAAACGGCACCATGAATGCAAGATATATGTGTTGTATTTATGCCATGAATACAAGTCATATGTGTTGTATTTATGCCATGAATAGAAGTTATAATTGTTGTAACACAAATGACCTCT